>WWPM01023472.1:0-33631 GCA_023279145.1 Glomeris maerens
CCTCTCACTGGAATTGTGAATTGACTCGCAGATCATCGCCATCTACGAAGAGCACGGCAATACTTCGTACTTGGTGCATAATGGAGGTGTAGGTGGTGTTGGAGGAGGCGATGGGACAAGTGCCAGCAGCTCAGGGGACGTGGAAAGCCCGGATATTTTCCGCACCACTGACGACGCCAAATCGGACGACCAACCATACAATAGCAATAGCAACACCCACCACAACCAATACAACAGCAGCACTGATGTGGAAATCACAGGCGATGAGATACCTTCAGGTAAAAACATGAGGAAAGGCTCGTATAACGTGAGCCGGGCTGCTGCTAAAAGTACTCGGCCGTGTTTCTTATTATCCTCATGCCGTGTAATAACCAATCGCAAAGGTCTGACTCTACAAGTGAGACGAGGCAGTGAGCCGGCTCTGAATCGCCTCTCGCCGATGCCGGGTCTTCTCTCCGACCCCATGAAGAGATGGTCCACGGCTGTAGTTCTTGAGGATAAGGGCGCAGATTGCACGATACTCGTCAAGGTTCGTCTCTTTCTAACTCTCTCTCTCTCTTTCATACACAAAGTTTTGTACCTTTTATTAAGAAGTGTTGCCGCTTGCGTTGTTCCCAGCTTCCCAGCGCGTGAAGCTTGAAATTATTACGCGAGAAGCGTGAAACAAAATGCACGTAAGAAGAGCGTGAAACCTCTGCGTATATGCGTATGTGTTAACGTATCATCTGATGTCGATGTCTGAGGTGCTGTCGTGTAAATAAAAATTCGTGTTTCCGTCTGTACTAGAAGGAAGAAACTATAGTAAACACATTTTTATGCAAAAGGCTATAAAAACCTGTAATTCTTTTTCCAAAACTGTTTTTTAGTTCCTATCGCAGCAAGCAAAGTTTGTATAGTAAATTCTTCAGTTTAAAAATAAGCCTTTGTCAGTATAAAAACAGTCCAATTATTTTTTGTGTGCAGTAAACTTTCTCCTGGGTCAAATATGCAAAATTTTGCAAATTAACATATGAACTCGTTGCAATTTGCAAGGTCAAAAGTTGCTCAGACTTCAGAAAGTTGCATAATATCAAAAATCTATTCTTTTCATGTACGTCACGTAGCAATTCATCTATAGTCACGCATGCATACGAAATATGCCGTTATCCTTTAATTCAGTCTCAACATCACAATAGCTTCTACCTTATCCACATAGCGTTATCAATAGTGGTATTATGCGATATTAGACATTATAAATTTTACTTTGTGACCCGACTGTCATTAAAATAAAAAATAATAATAGTGTTTTGGGTTTGCGATTTCATTGTTTAATTGGATTATGTTTATGTCATGTGAAACTAAGAAGCCTTATATATTGAATGAAGCCAAGATTAATGATTTGTGCCATGTTATTCTGATATCGACAAAGTTTATTTGTTTATTATGTATGTAATGTTGCTGTTGTAGGATGAA
The DNA here is from genome assembly GCA_023279145.1 of Glomeris maerens. Taxonomy (NCBI): domain Eukaryota; kingdom Metazoa; phylum Arthropoda; class Diplopoda; order Glomerida; family Glomeridae; genus Glomeris; species Glomeris maerens. The sequence goes on from WWPM01023472.1 coordinate 1,453, forward strand.
AATGGTTTGCCATCAGACGATGAAATTTTGTCTGAAAGAGAAGATGGCAGCACTGAGGAGAAATCTTCATTCTCACGTCATTCGTGGCGCTTGTCCATATTAGGAAACAATCCTCAAATGTGCAAATGGGCAGATGCTGCTGATCGTCAGCTGATCAAAGTAATTTGTACACAGCTATGGAAACTTTTGTAGTTTTAATGTATCATGTAAGTTATACCACTTTTTTTTAGATGCCGGATGCTGGCAGTGCTACTTTTGCAAATGGTGATTGGAAACAGGAGATTGGATCTGACAGGTAACATGATATACAATGAATGGATATTCAGATATTTTTGCAGAAATATGACACAGAAAAGCCTTTACCATGGCTGGATAAATGCATTATTTTGTTACCAACTGTCCATCCTATGCAGTAAGGGATAAAAAAAACTAACAGGATATGTAATGTTATTGTTTTATTAATTAAATATCTAGCCTTGAAGCCAAAACACAATTGTTTAGTTTTTGTCTATTGTAATCGCAAGTCTATGGTTGTGAATTTGATTTAGTCTTTTAGTAGGCCATCCCAAGTAATTTCAGTTTTCTTTTAGGGGCCTTCTGGTTGTTCTGAGAAATGATGGTGCGCCACTCGGCATTCATGTTGTGCCGGACTGTGACGACAGGGGCAGGTACGTTACATTTGTCGTGCTAATAAGTTTGAGAAATAACGACGTCTGACTTGTTTGAATGTTCTAACTTTAAACAGAGATACTGGCTTAGTGGTACAAGGTATTGAACCCGGTGGCAAGATTGACAGGGACGGCAGGATACGAGTTCGAGACCGTATCGTCGAGATAAACGGCAGGACACTTTGCGATGTCAGCTTCCACAAGTGAGTAACATTGAGACCTATGCATGATGTTGGAATCGGCCGGGTGATAAATAACGTTTACCACGTAGGGCTCAAGATCTCTTCAAGGAAGCTTTGCAGTCGAACGAGATCAGACTGCGCCTAGTGAAGAATGGCTCTCGGCTCGTTCGAAGACCGCCTCCTCCTGTGTTTCCAAAACCTGGAAACAAGATTGAGCAAAGTGCTGTCGAATGGTCTAACGGGCAACTAAAGGGTGGAGAGGAAAACGGATGTAAGTGTCAGCTTTTTTTTTATATAATATTAAGTATGGTGTTGCATTTCATCAGTCGCATTTACGGTGGTGTTGGAAATGTGAAAAATGATAGCTGCTACCGTGGGCTTGAAGAAAGCAGCCATCAGGAACGGAAATATCATGTTGTCATCAAATACGAGAAAGATAGGAAAAAAGATTCATATTCAACTTGTGAAAGGTACATATAAGTGCATTCCTAATGAAAGGAGCAATTTAGATACGCATTTTGAATATTTTTTAAAGGTCCAGACGGCTTAGGTTTTAGTATAACGACACGTGATAACTTGGCTGCAGGAAACTGCCCTATTTACATAAAGAATATCTTGCCAAAAGGAGCTGCCATCAGAGATGGAGGTCTAAGACCTGGTGATAGGCTATTAGAGGTATGGTATGGTGGCAATGTTGCTTGACCTAGTTATTTATTCATTGTATTGCTAATTCACAGATGCCTTGTTTTGTAGGTTAATGGAATCGAGATGACTGGGAAATCTCAAACCGAGGCTGTAAATGTATTGAGAAATGTGTCTGCCGGAGGAACAGTCAGCATTGTTGTTTCCAGGCAGGAGCCGGACAGCCCCAAGCTGCCCAGAGAGTTGGTGAGTTAGCCGTGACATACAAAGAATTTCTATTAGCGTTGAGATTTAGTCCAAGGTTTGGTTTTGGGAGGATTGTAATTGGCAGTAAGCCTTCATAGTGGATGTAAATTTTACATTACTTTGGCTATTATTGCCAAATGGTAAAACGGCGGTCCCCTGGTGCATGTTTTGGTAAACCGCATTTCATTCGTAATGAATCTCGTTTGCCAAGAATTGTTTAAGAAATAAGTAAGATGCGTTTAAACTAAGGTTTTCGTTTGGTATTTTCAGTAAATAATTTTTTCCCACAGCAACATTTTGCATCTGAAATGGTGAAATGGGCAGGTGTGAAATTTCTTTCAAGTTCTGACTCGTTTCTAAAGAGATTAAAAAACTATTTTGCATTTCACATGTTTTCCTAGAATATTAAACAATGAAATTTTTGGGGAAAAACTTGACTTCCAATCGTTTGAAAAGCCTTGATTATTTACAGAACCTTATTGTCATTGCCAATGATCAGTTCAATATCAGAAACATGTTTCCCTAAACGAGTTTTTACCCAGTTTTGTAGAAACATACCTAATTACCTGGTCAAGTAACGCAGTCAGCATATCAACTGCCCACTAGTCGCTTTGCCTTTTTTACCCCCATCTTATGGCGAATGGAGTCGTTGCTATCCGCTGATGCTTCCTTATTTTCCCAGATGGGAGTTCTTGGTTATACAGAGAATCGAGACATGCCGTTCCAAGCGGCAGCTCCTCGTAGCTCCTCAGTAAGTCGCAACAATAGCTATGTCCAACTTACTGACCCTGATTCCTCTGGTGATTTGGCTTCATTCATTCTTCGCCCTCTTCAAATCTGTACTCAAATCTAACTAAATGTTTCTCCAGCCCTTTCAACCTAATTTACTTCTTGCCATAGGTTGCTTCTGGCCAGATGATCTACACATTCTTTCTGTTAGCCTTTATCAGAGATGTATTTTTGGATTGCATTTCAATTTTTGCTTAGCCACCGGAAAAGACGAACGAGGATGCGTTTGCGGCGGCCACGGCAAGACATCGTGAAATCTTCACCTTTGATGTCCCCCTCAATGACACGGGTTCTGCGGGTTTAGGAGTCAGTGTCAAGGGAAAGACTTCGACCACAGCGAAGGGTGTTGTCGACTTGGGAATATTCGTGAAATCAGTTATTCATGGAGGAGCTGCCTCAAAGGTCATTTTCAAATTGAAACATTCGAAAGTACTGTTTTCTAGATGCTAGTCAGATATGTATAAAACAAAAGTAGATACTGATCTAGAACTCACAATGGGATTGTAATTGGGCATAAGTTGCCGGATTTTGTATCGATTTAATTTTGGGTTACGTAGGACGGCCGACTGCGCAAGAACGATCAACTTGCGAACATCAACGGAGTATCGCTTTTGGGCATGTCCAACAGCCACGCGATGGACACACTACGCCGAGCAATGCGCTGGGATGGACCCAACCCTGGAGCTATGACTCTAACCGTTGCTCGTAGAGCGGCTGGAAGCGGGAACGCCGCGAAAGGCACCGAAGGCATCTCGCCGTACGGCTTCTTGCCCATCAACGCGGAAAACAATTCGAGGTCCGACTCGCGATCTCTCACGTCGGACTCCGCATCGAGGCATTCCACGAGCGAGAACTCGGACAGTACGGTCATTTTCCTGCCTCGCACTTCGGACGGCGCGGAGGACGCCGGTCATGCGTCTAACCAGCCGGAAAAACCACCGAGGAACGACTCGTACCATCGGGCCACTAACGACTCTGCTGGCCGTGTTCGGAGATTCAGTAAACACTTGGAGAACAAACCACCTCAAGAAGTAGGTTCCTATTTATCGTGCTGCGCGAGCATTACGTTTGAAAATGCATTCTGTCTTAATAACAGTCTGGGAGAGGACATGAAGTACACTGGAGTACTACTATTCCACAGAGCCAAACAGAAGTTAGGATTCCTGGTGAATCTGATGTTACATACAACAGCCAGTGAGTTTGTCTTGTTTTCAAAATACTTGATGTATAGTTTGATTGCAATAGGTTTGTTTATGATGATGTAATTTCTTTTGGTGAACATCAGGATGTCTTTAGATGAAGCGGGCAATTTTGCCAGAGATGGCTTTGGTCGGCAAAGCATGTCCGAGAAGCGAAATGCACAGCTTGATGCTCGCAATACGGATACATACCAAAGGAACAAGAAAGCGAGGGAAGAGAGACAGCGACAGATCGGCGATCACAATCACCACCACCATAATCATTACCATCCGCATCACCACCAAGATTCACCACCAAGAACCGGTGAGATTCTTGTGTGTTATCCGTGACGCAATTAGTTTGTTAGAACAAGTCTGTCTTGTTGTCTGCCTTATGTATTGTGTCTTGTGTTACTTTATTTGTGCATTTGTATTACGCAAGGTGGAATTGTGCGTTCCAATTCTGCGGATTCTGTGATAAGTGTGACAAAAAACGGCCATCATCATACCGGTACTGGCATTTCTTTTAGCTCGGATTGGGAACCGCGTGAAGCGATAGTTGACCTTACTTACCCGTTACGATGCCTTTCAGATGTTGATGGCGGCAAAGAGCGACCGAGACTTCGTTCCAGCAGTCTGGAAAGCTTAAGTGGTGCGCAGAAAGATGGCGTTGAGGACGACGACGAAGGTTACGGACAACGCGGTTCGCAAGTCAGGTCCCGTTCGGTTCGAAACAGAGGGTGCAATGAAAGCTTCAGAGCTGCGGTGGATCGGTCTTACGACGCACCGCTTGGAAACACTGCGGACATGGAAACCTGTAAGTTAGCCGATTCCGCAATCTTGTTTCGTATAATTGTAACCGGACCGCTGTTCCGTATAGTGGACGAGGAAGCCGACGGCGGACGGGGATTTGTGCATCGAACGACGACCGGTGATCTGATCGGCGCTGAAGATTTTTACCAATACATCAAGAAGGGCAAGAAGAAAAGTGGCATCTTGAAAAATTTGGGATCCGTGTTCAAGTAAGTTACGTGAAATGTAATCAGGATTTATTCCTTCATATTTGACTTGTATATGATGCTATGTTCTCGGCGATTTTGCGCAAAATTATTGTTATTTGGTTTTTGTGAATGTATTTATTTATTGGTTAATGAAATCTTCTCATTGCAGATTTGGCAAAAGTAGGAAATTGGCAACCGATTCGATAGCCAAATTGAGTCATGATGAGCTGGAGAGACAAAGGATGGAGATGGAACGGTTGCAGGCCAAGAAAGCTGCTCAAGACGAAGCGGAGAGGTTAGCGAGACCAAATAGGTTTTACGTGCCTTGTTCTTGGGGACCAATGCCTGCTTATCAACCGCAAAAATAAGATTCTTATTTATTGAAGCACCTGTAATGCATGATGTTCATAGCACAAATCTTTTGCATGGCTGAATAAAAGCACTTTATTTTTTTTTACGAGTCGTTGAGACCTTTTTGCACAGAGTAGGTAATGAAAGTTGGTGGAAACACAAATTGACTTTGTCTGTATAGGATTCGTGAGCAGTATAAAAAATTGATGGAGCGCCAAAGACACGTGGAACCGTCGCCCTTACAGAGGCCCGTGCAGGCCAATGGCATCACCGTTGGAAACCATACGGCAATCGGATCGGGAAGCAGTTCCGGCAGCGGAAGTGCCGGTCGCGGAGGGGTTACGCTCGTGCCTCCGCCTCCGCAGCGCCAAGAGAGGATCTCGCAGCTACGGTCGCAACATCAGCGCAAACATGTGGCGCGCCAGGGTCACTATCCGCAACACGACAGGGATCCGATTGCCGAGATGCAGCAGCAGGATCATACGGACCGAAAAGTAACTACCAATTTAGAACTATGGTACAACACGTGGCAATATAAAAACAAACTACGCTTTTGTTGCAATATTTTCAGTCATTTCTTGTTCAATATCCAATTTCAATACTTAATTTCGTAATTGGATTAAGAAAAACCCCACAACTGGCATAGTTATTTTTCTGAAATCTATTTAAATACAGTCGTGCAAGGCCATATAAGGAAGGAATAATACAAATTATACTTCAACAGTTTTAAAACAACCTTGCAATTAGGTGCACTTCAGTACAAGTGTGCATCTGCATATGAAATAGTTTCCACTATATTGTTTATTTGCTACATTTAAACGTCGTATTAAACTGAATTAAAATTGGCATGAATTTACTATCATTTTATTGACATTGTGCACAGTTTCATCTTACAGCACGATGATGGCACGGGAATGATGTTTTCTGTTAACAAATAATTTACTTTCAGAGGTACGAGTCTGAAGTGACACATAGCAGATCCCGCAGCTACGACATTGCCAGAGAAAATGAAAGGTTCGTGCAGCTTGACGTCCATTTTTAAAACCGTAATTAAGAGTCCAATAAATCTGTTATTCGCAGCAGACCCGGGGCCGGACTGGTTGCCGACACCGTAAAGTCGAGTCATTATATGAACTACGAAGAGATCCAGCAGCACATAATGCAGCAGGCTGCGTACTTCGAACACTCGCATTCTTGGCGGGAACGAAGAATCTCCAACTACTACGAGTACGAGAGCGTGAAAAGCAAACCACTTGCCGGGGGTTCGGGAAGACACGGTCAGGTGTCCGAGATTGGAAACACTAACTCGATCCCGCGAATACCTAAACGGCCTCAACGGGTGAAACAAAATCAAGGTCCTCCTCCGCCGCTGCCGCCGCCGCCAACGACGACACATTCTCACGTTCAAACCAAAGATGGAAGTTACGGTCACAACAACCGCATCGCCAATATGTACGAGCCCTTTGACAAAGTGAAAGTTGCCGCTCGTCCACCTGTTGGCGCTGCGGGAGACTCCAATAAGTACTCGAACATGATACGCAGCAAACGTGATGGGTCCATGACCGGATCGAAAGTGTGACCGTACCGTTGGTCACACCAAACTGTTGATTCCGTCCACCGACATTCCCTCCTGGAGGCATTCCCAACTTATACAAGTACGTTTTATAAAGCGATATTGTCGAGATTTTTAGATGTGAACGTTTTGTCATGCAACGAAGAACACAACGATGTCTATTTGCCTTCCCTTTATAGTAGGCAAATTTGACAAGTTGTATTTTTTTTTACCCAATGCTGTTCGTAACCGGTAGGAGTAGATATAATTCCAGTGGCTTCACTTTTAACATTTATACTTATATATATTTTTCTACTTGTAAATATTATATCGTTTTCAGTAATATCCTGCTCAGTTTTACCGCCTGGTTTTTCCAAGCAGCCTTTATACGCCGTTGCCGACTGGAACTGGAAGTGCGAACCATTTTTACATGCATATCGTAACATTCCTTGCAGCTCACACAACACACCGTCCAACGTATTGGCAAAAAATTATTACGTGCTGTAACCAGCTAACAAATGTGCCTAGATATTTTGCCATTTAAGTTAACAAGTAAAAGACGAGACGCAAAAATAAAACTACTCGATGGAGAGAGAGAAAAATGATCGACGTACTGAGGTTTGTCTTTATTGAACATGATCACATTGGTACGTACAATATTGCTCACCAACTCCGTGCTACATGATTATTATCAAACCTCTTTTTATTGCGCCATTCCCTTTAATTTTGCTAGCATTACCTCGTTCTTCCGGCATTCCTGCGTTACGGACCAGGATATCGTTAAGGACATCCACGAGTAGAAGAAAGTAAATCTCAAAACTTACCTCTTTAAATTCTTTGATAGTTTTAAAGTAATGTCGCTGCTGCTCAACCAAATTCAAATACGTATCGTTGAGTTGGTCCCGCCTCATCTTTTCTTCCTGTTTTCGTTTCTCAAGCTACAAATATAGATGTTGATGGATAATCGGCTAATTTGACACGGGTGCGCAAACAACACGCATACTTTTATTTTGTTTTGGTTAGTTCCTTCCACTATCTGCTCAAATTGTTTCAGGAATTGTTCCTTGGAGTGAGCAGATCCCATCGCCCTACAAAATGATAATTTCAAGTTCGCGCGCACGTGGATGCTGCCGATCAAGCTGTTATACGTACTCGGTGAAATTGTCCAATATGGAGTTCAGTAGTGTCACTTCTTTTGCCAGGTACAACTTTGTGTCGTCCAGAGTATTGTATAAGGTGTAGAATTGCTTTGTCTCTTTGTGTTTAGCAGCGACTAAGATTTGACAACTTTGTTTAATAGGTGAGCAACGCAAAGCCTTGCAACATTAAATATTATTTTTAAAATACCAAGATTATAGAGCTCGACAAAGCGTTGCTGATATTGGCTCAGTTCAGCTCGGGTTGGCACTTCATCAATTTTCCTCTGTAGAATGGCAACTTCGCGGTTCTTTTTGGCCTATACAATCGCAATTCGCCCATTTAGACAAATGTAAATGCTGCCTCGTGATTTCTTAAAAAATTACCAAAAGTAACCGAAGTTTTTGCAGCTTTTCTTTATCATGCTTATATTGCTTATCGACTGCAGCACCAAATTCCTGCAGATGTTGACAAATATTTCTACTACTCCAATTCTATTTGCATATGTAATGATGACCTTTCCATACCTTGTCATCAGATTCATCAACTGACTGACTCGATTGCAATTCTTCTATTTTGGCATTCAGCCTAGCAAGCTCTTCCTATATTAATGTTATTTTAACATTCGATTCAATCTAAATGCGATTATATGATTACAAACCTTGCAATGGTTTCGAAATTCACGCTCCTGTTTCTTCAGATTTTCATTCATTGCGATCAACGATCTCAACTTCTGCAACACCCTGAACGTGTAAACTTTGACTAGTCAATTTTTGCCCATCTTGAAATTTTATATTTACAAATGTATAGAATGCTCATGCAATGTAGCTTGGCATACCCTTGATTTTCATCAGTTTCCATGGATTCAAACTGCTTCATCTCGGCTTGCATGACATTATTACGTTCTTCAACGTCGAGAATTTGTTGCTGAAGTTGCTGACATTTAATCTGCATCGATTCCTTTTCCTGCTCCATCTGCGCATGCATTTTCAACGAATTAGTTGATAAACAAGCACGTGGGTAATGCATATACTTCGGATAATGTGGCCCTTTTCTGCGCTATCTGCTTGTTAATGCTGGCAACGGTCCTACCGTGAAGTTGCCCACGTTCATCTTGAGACATAATTTCTGCTTGCTGTCAAAATAGCAAAAGGAAATATATTGTCAACCCATTGAGGTAACTGTACTTCCATGAACAATGCGACAACCACCTTGTTAGCGTATATGGAAGCCATCTGTTCAATCTCGAGGGATCGTAAACCCACGATCGACCCCACCATGCTTGAAGTTAGCTTCTGTTTACAAATTTCACCAACCAGTATAATTAAAATATACAATATACATAACTGTCAGTCTCACAAACCTCGTGCTCTGCAGTTGCAGACATGCTACTCATCAATGTAGTAATGCGGCTCTGGGCGTAGGAAGGGATTTCATTAAGTCATTCGCCTCGAGCAAGTTTTAGTTAACTAATTTGGAATTTAGTCGCTTTGCAAATGCATCGTATTCGTAACAAGATGCCTCTGATGCAAGTCTATGTTACATAGTTTACTTTTTTGTTGTACGCGGATGCAGTATATTCCAAAATTTTTCAGTTACAGTAATCGAAAGTTACGCATGCACGTTTACGCGTTGAAACGCAGATGCAAATTTCATTCGATACAACCTCTTCAGCTATTCTTTCTTTGCTCTCACTCTCCGTCGATTCTTGCTGCTGTTGCGTGTTATTGCCCTGTATCAGAATGAAGTCCTATGCATTTAAATATCACCATTTGTTTGTTTTTTTGTGGGGGAAAATGTAAAGATGGTAACCTGGGCAGTCTGCGACAGACTTGCCATGCCATATTGTCTATTGTTACAAACAAAAGCGTAACTTCAGTACATATTAGATATGCATTTTACAGTTATATAAGTCCAATGTTTGCACCTGCCATACTCCAATAGTGTAGACTGAACCCGAGCTTCCTCGTCTTTCAACTTTTGCGCGTCATGTCTTCTATACCGGCGTTTTGGATGATACGAGTCCTGCCAAAACACATGTATCTTATATATTGGGTACTGGATTAATATATTTACCTTATCGTCCAGTGAATACCAAAACAATGGCGATAGCAGTTCGGGTTTTGTCTTTCGCATCTTCCAATTGCTCATCCTGCACGCAATTCAATCCAATCAAGACATTGCGATTCGTTGATAATCACAGTAAATGCAATGCAATTTACCTCTGGAGTACAATAGTACTTTTGAAATTGAGAAATTGAATAAGCTCTCACATAATCTCCTCGTTCCTTTCTCGTTTCAATAGCTTTTTTCACAAGCCACTAATAATAATTATTAATTTTTAGAGTTGTGATTTATAGAACCGGGAAACGAGTTATAGTCTTGGTTATACATTGTACCTGAATTACTGGGAATATGTGTGTGAAATCCAAACCCTGTATTTGGTGCGGCTCGAGGCGATGTGGGCATTTCATTTTCGGTAACACCATCACTATTTGCTCCGTCAGAGAACTGATGACAATTATTTGCTTTGTTAAAAATTAATTCAGTAGGTTTTGCAAAGTTTAAATTATATCGTACATTTTCTGCCCAATTGTGAAGTTTTCTTGAAACCGCTGCACATCAAAATCGATATCATGGCCAAAATTGCAGGTCTCAATACACCAAGTCATGCCTCCAACAACCTATCAATAAGAAATGTTTTTTAATTCATTTGCACTTAATTTCCACTCGTATGGAGAAATTTACATAATTATAAAGTTGGGAATTTATCAATGTATAAAATAACATACTACTGAAAACTTACAATTTAAATAATTTAAACGGCGTCAATATCATAAGAATAGGGATTTTTTTAATTATTGTTAGCTAAATTATTAATTTAACTATTTCTTAATGTTATTTTTGTTACACTAGTAATTTAATTAGAGGAAACTTTTTTTACCTTATCAAAAGGCGTCAGTCCTTTAATTCTGGCTCGAAAATACCCAGCCGCTAATAACAGATCAATGATTTCTTGATATTTCGTTGCTTGCTCCTCGTCTTCTCGTACATCAACCTGAACATCCATATATTAAATGAAGTCTTCCATTAAAACTCGAGACACACCCCTCGTATTCATAACCTCCGACTCCAAAAAAAGACAAAATAACATTGAAATTATCAGACGACATTTTATTTGTACATCGAATAACAGCCATTATTACACAATATAAAGTTCCCGATTTTAAGTCATCATTTTGAAAGAAAACGAAGATATATAACATAAGTGAAGCACCTGCATTTTCAAGCCACTGGACGTCGCCATTTCGTTTCAATGGGTGGTACAGGGAGCAACCGAAAGGTGGCGCAAGAAACTAGGGAACTAGTCAGCCAATCACAGCAAATGGAACGTTTTCGGCGCAACATTCAAATCAGAATTCGAAAGACGGAAGAACGCGGGCTTTACTTTCGTTCGGAGCCAACGGAAAATTGAATTCCATATAGAACTTGTCGAAGAAAGACATCGCTGAAAAGACTCCCCTAACTTAAGCTGCGTCCAAATGCACGATGTCGCCGATTTCACTGCATATTGTCAAGGTGTTTGTTGGAAGCCGAGTGGATGAGGTTTTGCTTCGCGTTCAATTTACGAATAGTACATCAGGGCTGTGTTTCCGAAAGGGTATACTGACGGTACAAATGCCAGTCGTGCACGGTCATCAGGGACAATGGGTTGAAAGACAAGAGGAAGATTTAAACGTTTGCGTTGGGGAAGACACTAAAGAATGTCGACTTGGGTTGCGGTTCATCGACAGTTCTGGTAGGATCGTTGGACAAGGGATTTTGCATATGAAAACCGGGGAAATTTCGTCGGAAGAAGCCTTTTATCAACAACTAACATCGGGGGAAATATGCGAACAATTCTGCGACTGTCACGGCCAAAGCGAAACCGCAATGTCATGGGAAGATGGTATAAAAACAATTGCAGGATTCTGCGCCATCTTTTGGGCAGAGCAAATTCTTAGAATTTCAGTTTGTTAGTGCAGCTTATCTGATCAGTGTCAGGCGCTGTACTTTAATGACGTCACTTTTTGGGTCAGTTTGTGAACCTGAAGTCACGCCCATTGCTTTCATGTCTGTCCTTCAATTTTCCCTCGCCCATCACAATTAAATGATGAACATGTGATCTGGTTTGAAGATGAAGATTTGGAGGTTTGAAGAAATTTAAGTGCAATCCACCAATAATGATCATTCAACAGTTCCTATTATTGTTGACATTCACCAACACGTGAAGACAATAAGGGAAAATGACGATTAGCTTAACGCGTAATACCATTTGTTTGGTAATTGTGTTTCAATTTAAAATTGTAAACGCGTTATTCTATTTCGATTCTCATGCAAATGAATGAAATAAAGATTGTTGCACAGTAATTCTTGTACTTCATATATTAAAGTCTGTTTTGGGTGACGTCATCAAAGTACATTATGAAAGGGAAAGGATTGATGTACTGTATTTCTTGATGGACAATGGAGAGCTGCAGCTGCGTTTGTATAATTATAATTGTAAATGAAATTATTATATTCTTTCATTTTCAGCGTCGCATGAAAGTCGATCATTTGCAGAACCTATGTCAGTGGATTTGAACTCTCAAGTTGGCAATGACTGTGCAAGCAGCGAAGTGACTTACAAAGTGGAAAAAGTATTCGGCATTGACACGATCACACAGCTTTTCAATCTGAAATCTTCCTCGGTCACCGTCAACTTTTCCGGCACAGCAACAGCAAAATTTGGTAATTTTCACCATAATAAACTACTTTTTTGCCATTTAATTATTAGCATGCAATCTTATTGATCCCATCTAGGATAATGATTGGGGCAATTGGCATTCTCAATTGGAGGGAGTATCTATACTTTGAGGAAAGCAATTTCTACATTCCAAAAAAAAAAAAACGTTTTGCTCCATTGCACTATTTTGAAGGATAAAATTTATGACAAAAACTGTATGTAAGAGTTACGCCCCATAGCCCGATTTCGAAGAAAATTATCCATATATAACCTCATTTCGTAAAAAAAAAATAAAGAAATTCCACGTGAAAACAAGATGTCTTATTTTTCCATGAAATTCAAAAATTATACAATTTCAGCCAGTTGACTATAGTCTAATATAATTCAACAATTGCATGAAACGTACGTCATATGCATCAAATTCATATTTCATATCAATTTTATTAATTCTATATTTAATATTGGTCATCAAAGAACGTGAGTATATTATTTTTCTGTGTTATTTCCGTTTCGTTGTTTCGTTGACCTAACATAATTTATTTTTCTACCTCGCCATTTCCATTCACCTTGGATAACATCAGACCACGATCACATCACGTGTTCAGCACGTGATCACCTACTCAATTTTTGAGGTCTCCGTCACCAGACGGCAGACTCCAAAGCGAAACTCAGGCAAATATATCATGGAAAAAATTCGAATTCAATATGGCGCGCCGTTCAATACAAATAAATATGGCGATCAAAGTTGACACAAACAGAAACCAGCAGTACTTTCTTCCGAGTCCAGCCGATTATTACACAGATGACATTGCACCACGTGCGTTTCTGTAACGGGGCGTGTTCTGTGGCTTCTTTTTTTCGCAATTGGTCGCCGCGATCATACGATCGTTCCTATTGGTCACCGGCCGTCACCAGTTGTGACGTCACGTGGCGCCACCTCTCCGTCTTTTTACTTTGTCGGCATCCTGACGCACAATTCGCTTTCGTTTACTATGTTTTCGCCTGTGTCTTGTTTCGCCGGGGCGAAATACAGCCTATGAATAATCCAATACAAGTGGATGGCTATCCGAATTAAAGAAGTTGATGGCTTAAATTGAATATCGACGAAAAAGGTAAGGTCCAGAAATATGATGGGGATGTTTAGGCATACAGCTTTTGATCGTAATTTAGCTGTATATAAATGTACAGTAAATGAGAGCTTTGCCCTATTTAGCAAGTAGGTCGAGCCGATTTTTATGTTGTACAGTGCAGTTCCATCGAGCTGTATGAGATATTTGCGAATTCGAAATGGCGTTGAACAGTGTACTATTTGATACGCATCAGATTTGACGAAATATAGTTTACAGCTGCACATGATATTTTTTTTATTGTAGTCGATGAACGACAGTTGAGAACTCAAACTCAACATCCTGCTTATGCTATTCTAAAGATCAACTATACATGGTATTTAGTTGAACTGCGGTGGCTATAAACCAAAATCAATCACTAGTAATTGTAAGTTCTGGATTAGACGTCACAAAATTATTAGCTAGCCCAGGTAAAATATAATTTGATTATATGTAATTTAATATTTGTAATGTATTTGATCACCAAATATATAAAATTATATATGTAAATGTTTGAGGAATTAGCTGTCATTTTGTATTTTACATATATAATTTTAAACGCCTAATTGATGTGTTTATATGCATTTTATTTCAAATAACGTATATTCAATCAAGTACTACATTATTCCAAGGACATTTGAATGCTTTTAAAAGTCTATTGTTCATATTTTGGATGTAAATAAATCGTGTTTCATTATTTAATATCTGATGCAATCGCATATTTTTATAAATTAATAATCTTTAGAGGAAAATGCGAATTAAAATTGTGGTGAGTGCATGGTTTGAACGATTGCGATCAGTCTTTTATTAAAACGCTCCCATATATTTTTATAACAATCCGAATTGCCTTTGTTTTGCCCGAGCACTGTAATTGAGGATAATGCATTGTTGAAATTCATGGTCACATATTGCTTTCTTTTTTATATTTTGAAATCTTACTGGAAGTACGCTTTCCTTTGTTGTATAGTAAGAACTACAAAAGAAGAAGCAACGGGAAAATAAGCAGCTGGACTGGTGTGTTAGCACGTATATGAAAACATGGGAACTTTTGCATGTCACATGTTGGCCAGAGGCACTTTCCTCTTCATGCTCGGTGTCCTCTTCACCATTGTCTTCAAGATCCTACAGTTCCAACGCAATTTCCACTTTCTCACTTCTCAAGCGGTCCAAAACATGATGTGTTCAACGTGGTGGGTACCTACTATATGTGGAACCGCATCGGGTAAATAGTGAGAAATTCAGTACAATATGAATAAAGTTGCACATCTTAATAAATATTTCAATTTTGCAGCACTGGTCGGTCTAGTCTATCCTTGTATTGACCGGAAACTTGGCGAGAAGCAATCTTTCCACACCGAATGGGCTAGCGTGATGCGATGCACCGCGCTCTTCGTAGGAATTAATCACGCGAGTGCTGTATCCTTGTGCGTGTTCGTCTCTTTGCCAATATATATATATATATACACATATATATTGCCAGAACAGTATATTTTATTGCACCAACTGTAAATTCGAAAACAATTTCACATGCAGTACGTTTTTTTTTATTGGCTCACCCATTAACTTGTCAAATTTCAATCCCACTTACTTTAAGTTTATTGCTGTAATTATTTCCGAAAACTACCTTAACAGAAAGCAGTCACATGGAAAAATATAAACAAGTCAATTGATATTTGTAATGGGAGTTTTCACAAATTGAGAATTCACGTGCGTATCTTGGATTTATCTGTAGACTGACGTGAGTCACTCGTGCAGCGCAAGTTGCATATCTGTCTCATTTTATATCACACTGATCCCCGCACGAATTCATTAAACTTAAGATCCCACGCAAGCACTAACGACCTTCAACTTGTACTCGTAAACACAGATCCTTTACTATTACGTTTGCAAGTTGAACATTGAACTCGTGATTTCCATATAGGAGAAGAATGAAACTCCTTAACCTCTCATTAAACAGAGATTGCATTTCGACAGCTACGAACAGTTGGCATTGATTTTAGGCGCAATGTCATTAGCTCTGTGGTGGTATTTTGATCGCACAAGGAGAGGATTTGGCTTGGGAATGGGAAGTGCTATATTGGCAGTGCTGACCGCCCGGCTTCTAGTTGACAACGGCATATGCAGTTGCACCGAAAACGACTACCTCTTCATTCGGTCTTGGTTGCCATGCGCTTTCTTCTCGGGTGGCATAACAGTTGGCAACATCGGAAGACAGCTGGCAGTGGTAAAATTGGTTTGGTCTTGAGAAAGAAATCCAGCAGATATTGATTTATTTATTGTCGATCCGCAGAATGATTACAGCGCGGAGAATAGCATTGCCAAGCCTCATCAGAACTGAGAAGTAACTGGCCCACGTACACTGCAACCAAGATCAATGCTTTGTAAATATTATACATAATCGAGAATCTGTAGCTGCACGTGTTGCAGTTTATATTCCATTGTTCGGTGAACACTTTGTATCCTTTGTTGTTTTAATGCCTGTGATTTGCATTTTACCGTTTGGTGAATATGTACAGTGTCGTATTGAATGATTTGTTGTGTTTAATACAAGGCAACATTGCGCAATGCTGTCAAACTGAATAGGTGTTTCTCTTAAGATTTTTCAGTACAAACTTTTGCATTATGTACAGGATGTCTGAAGATAAAGTTAAAAGGCCATTATCGCCAAAACCACTGCATGATATTTTGAGGAAAGTAATGTAACTTCTATTTAGAAAGTTGACTTGCAAAATCCAATATACTAGTGATGTTTGAGTTTGTTTAAAATCAGATGTATTATACAAATATGAAATGCTGTTTATTGTACAAATTTGATGATGGGCTATAGCGTTGTTCCCTCAAAATATCAGTGGTTCATTATGCGTTTCTAATAAAGATGTGGGGAGCATGAATTATGGATGTCACATTTTATCTAGGTGCTACTTAAAGAAACTAAGCGTTTGGGAGCATGGGTTCCTAGGAACTTTGTCCTGTTTTCATGCAGGGAAGGCACCCTGAAAGTTTGTCGCCTGAATTGTGAAACGCCCTGTATAAGCAATCCGAATTGGGGGGAAAAATGTCCGATTCATTCATTTATAATTTCGCGCTCTAAAATGTTGGCAGCGCCACGCGTCGGCCGCGCACCCAACTACAATAGGTTCACCAAAATAACCTATTTGCACCGCGCTGTTTGACGGTTGTAATTGTCTATCAATTCACATATTATCAACCAGATCTTCTATTAAATCAAGAGTCGAGCGACATGAAGTCTTCGACATCAGCCCAACGATATGTTTGGGCCATCATATTATTTCTATCCACTCCTTTTGTGCTCGGTCAAAGTAATGTGTCATTTATGTTGTTTGATCGAGTTTAAAAAGTGTAGTATATTCAATTGAATTCACGTGTGTATATTAATAATGCAGCTGTTGATCAGCCAAATGCTTCCGAGGAACGAGGACCATTGTTTGTCACTGAACCACCAGCAGAAGTGACATTTGCTAACACCAAAGGGGCCAAAGTTGAGTGCGCTGCCACTGGATCACCGAAACCCACTGTACAATGGGTCCTTGCAGACGGAAGCCCAGTGTTTCACATTCAAGGTCTGAGGGAATTGGACGGTAACAATGGCATTCTCATCCTGAAACCCTTTTCGGCTGAGCAATACAGACCGGATGTCCACTCGGTAATTTACAAGTGTGCTGCTAATAATTCCATCGGAAAGATCTTGAGTGCAGATGTCCAAGTGCGAGGAGGTTATTCCTATATAGTCTATTTCCTACAATTATTTTAATATACATTTATAAGACTTGTAGATACCAATTTGTGTTGTATAATTGCAGTTGTCTTGCAAGCGTACGATGTGCAAGTTTATGACAGTTTCGCCATCGAAGGCAACACTGCTCTGTTTAAATGTCACATCCCGGCTGTTTTAGCAGACTTTCTAAGTGTTTCTGCTTGGATAAAGAATGACAATCTGCTCATCAAGGCAACAGATTCCGGTACGTTAAATAATGATTGATGCGTACAAGCATTTACGTATCACCAAATATTCTGGTTGTAATAAATATTTGTTTCAAAATAAAGCTTCATCGGAAAAATATACGGTGATTCCAACTGGTGAACTCCACATCACTGATGTGTCAATGTCGGAGAGTAATGCGCAATATAAATGTAAAACTACTCATAAACTGAGCAATGAGTCGGTCGTCAGCAAAAGTGCGGGTCGGTTATTTGTCACTGGTATATAAATTCATCTTTTTCTCTTTTGCGATTAAAAATACTCGTGCGTGGTTTGGAAGACTCTGGATTTCTGCTTTGTGTGTAGCTCCTCATGGAAATGTACCAACAAAGATTATTGATCTGCATCCAAATGTTGAAGTGGACGCGAGTAGTTTCGCCATCTTGTCTTGTGTTGGCCAAGGATATCCAGTTCCAAATGTCCTGTATGTATTGTTAGCGATATTTGGATTTTCTTATTCATTTCTGAACGTTTGATACATTATTCCCTGCGCGTCCTAATTACATCAGGTGGTATAGAAAGCAGTCAAATGGACAGATAATAAAAATCAACGCGTCTGGTCGCTATAGGATTACAAAAAGCACTTTGGGAATTTTGAATGTTGAGCCTTCTGATGGAGGAAGTTACATATGCGAAGCTGTGAGCTCACTGGGAAAAGATGAAGCCGAGATTTTCCTGCGTGTGAATGGTATATGCTTTCGTTATATTCCTTGTGTTTAATAATGCAAATGGTTTCCCATATTCAATCTTAGTGCCCGCCAAATTGGAAATTCAGCCTAAATTGCTTACTGCGAGGGCAAAGGGATCTGTAACATTTCTGTGCAAATTATCGGGTGCATCATCGAATTCATTCACTTGGTTTCACAATGGAAAACTAATTCCTAACGAATCCGGTTCTTCGTTCATTATCACCGAGGCCGATTCAAAGGACAGCGGAATGTACCAATGTTTTGCAGAAGTAAACAAGAAACGCTTCCAAGCTTCCGCAGAGCTTCGGCTCTCAGGTTTGTCTCAAATTTCAAGAAATGTTTTTGTCATTAGGATGCAAAAATTATTAATGGGAATTTTAGGCTTTCCTCCCAAAATTATAAAAACTTTGGAAGAGTCTGTATTGCAACCTGGTGGAAAAGTGTTCCTTGAATGTTCAACTGCGGGAACACCTCTCCCTAAAATCACATGGGATGTGGATGGAATACCTGTAATTGCAAATGACAGAATACAAGTTTCACACTATGTTGGAATCGAAGGCAGCACGACCAGTTCGCTGACGATACCGAGCGCAAGAGTAGAGGATGGAGGACTTTACACGTGCACGGCAAAAAGTGTCGAAGGAGTTAGCCAGAGTATTGCACGCGTCAATATATTCGGTACGTTTGACCGTACGCCGTTCGTGAAACTCCTTAATTTATATCTAACATTATTTTAATTTCCCGTAGGTGCTATCAGAAGTAGAACTGTGCCCAGTCAGATTGCTGTAGCTGGCAATGATGTGTATTTGAATTGTCCATATTATGGTTATCCATCAAACGATGTATTATGGATTAAAGGTATTAATATGATAGATTTTTTAAATGATGTCAAATATATCAATGAAATTGAATTCAATTTCTATAGATGACAAACCATTGCCCTACTCTCTCAAGCAATGGGCATTCCCGAATGGAACACTTCATATTTCAAACATTGAGAAATCTGATAGTGGAAAATATGATTGCATCGTGAAAACCAATGATGGGAATGATGTACAAAGTCAAGTGGATCTTGGCATATATGGTAAGTTTTCATACATTCATCATTACATGTGATTGGTAATTTCATTATACTGTAAAGGCCCGTTTGTTCGTGTGAACATGAAATTTCACGACAGCTATGATTGTTGCTTTCAAATGCTGAAAATGTCAGGAATTGTTATGTTTTAGCCAACACTGATAATAGTATTCAAAAAAAATATATCAACAAAGCTGTAAATTTCATAAATTTGCCGAATACAAGCAAATAAAAGGGCCTTTATGGTAGTTAAAGGGACAGTATGCCTCTGTAACAATATACATTTAGATTTTTCGTAACATTGTTTTTACAATTTGAGCAGTATTTTAGTAGTCATCGCTCATGATTCTCGAGTGTGACTATTTCCTCTTGAGTGTAATGCGTAATGTGGTATTCCAATGGTGATGGTAACAACCACAATGATCCGCGTCATTGTCGATATAACTCCGGAGGCTATACTGTCCCTTTAATATCACGACATCGATACATTATTCATATAAAAATAGGTCTAGACTTACGGCGATTGCAAAATTTGCAGTTCCTAAGTGCACGTCTATAAAACACTTGATTTTCAGTGGTACCAAAGATAGTGCCCTTTTGGTTTCAAGAAGAACTGCTTCGTGAAGGGATGAGGGCCCGACTCCAGTGTGTGGTCAGCGAGGGGGACCTCCCGCTGACCATCACCTGGATGAAGGATGGCGAGCCCCTGTCCCAACACGCACATGATTCAGCAATAAATGTGCGGGTTCTAGATGATTTTTCGAGCATTTTAACGATTGGCAGCATCAACCCACGGCATAATGGAAATTATACCTGTGTGGCATCCAACATGGCCGCCAGCGTGTCGCACACGGCCCGGCTCGCAGTCAACGGTAATCTGCATTTGTGTTGTCTTTTTCAGTCCTGCCGCAGATCATTCCGTTTGCGTTTCTCGATGACCAGTTTTACAAGGGGATGAGGGCACACATCTACTGTGCTGTCATACAAGGCGATCTTCCAATCACATTTCAATGGCTCAAAGATGGTCACAAGATCCCCTCAGATTTGAACGTTTCCATCAGAAACGTAGACCAGCACGCGAGCACGTTAAGCATTGAGAATGTCAGTTCTGGCCATTCGGGCAACTACACTTGCGCGGCGACCAATCGGGCTGCAACGGTCTCATACACTGCACAACTTCTCGTTCGGGGTAATCTAACCTATTGTTTTTATTGCTTTCTCTCTCTCTCTCCATTTTGTAGTTGCACCAAAGATAGTGCCGTTCTCCTTTCAAGATGTGCATTTTGAGGGCTCCGCAGCAAGATTAGTTTGCGGCCTTCTGGAAGGAGACCTGCCAGTGCAGTTCGTTTGGTTAAAAAACGACCTCCCCATTGACACTTCTATAGGCAGTTCTGACACTTCTGTTTCCGTGCACAATTTTGAGGGGGTGTCCAGCATATTGACGATCAAAAATATTGAGGCCAAGCATGCTGGGAACTACACATGTTTGGTCAATAACCGTGTGGCTTCTGCTAAAAGCTCGGCGGTTCTTGTGGTTAACGGTAATTGCGCTTTTCCTTACTGATGACTACTATTCTCTTCTTTTCGTTGCAAACATGCAGTTGCGCCCAAGATTGTGCCATTCTCCTTCCAAGGGGAGCATTTGTTTGAGGGAGCAGTGGCCCGCATTTCGTGCGTAGTTTATCAGGGGGACCTGCCGTTAACCATTGAGTGGCGGAAAAACGGTGGTCAGTTGGCAGGCGTCGCAGATATCAGTGTGCGTCAAATCGACGAATACACTAGTATCCTAACGATAGACCATGTCAGTGCCGAACACGCCGGGAACTACACTTGCATGGCGAAGAACCGCGCTGAGGCAACAAGCCACTCGGCTGTCCTGTCCGTCAACGGTAATTTTCCAAATTGCTTTCATTAGCTGATGGAATGTCTCTCTTGGGGTGGGTGTGTCGTTTCAGTTCCCCCAAAGATAGTGCCCTTCGCGTTTCAAGATGATCACTTAATCGAGGGGAACCTGGCGCGCGTCTCTTGCGTTGCGAGTCGTGGTGATTTGCCTTTGAACATCCGTTGGGTGAAAGACGGAGAAGCGATCCCTGCAGATTTAGGAGTGGATGTAAGGTCGTTTGACGAACACTCCAGCATAATGACAATGGCATCTGTTGCTGAAAAACATAATGGACGATATTCCTGTATTGTATCTAATGCGGCTGGGACGACAAACTTCTCAGCAGAAATTAGAGTTCAGGGTAATTTTATTGCGTAGTTTAAACAGGGCAGCAAGGAACTATTGACCTGTGATCAAGTCAAAAATGCTTCGCTTATTATTTTGCGTTCAATTGAAAAATTGTAATTATAGCAGTATGTTCCCATTCTTTAATTTTAGATGTGGGCATTAGTTTTTTGAATGCCCTATGACAGAGGTTCCCAAACCTTTTTCCAATTCTTTTAGGCAAAATGGCCATGTTGTTTCCCTCTAAAGTGTGAATGATGCAGTGGTTCCCTGTAACTTTATGGTGCTGAGTTTGTGAACCACTGTCTTGTGTAACAAAACATTTTATTTTATGCATGTGCGAACGTGCTGCATGAGCCTAATAATAATTATTTAGTAATTTAAATTTTTTACATCGAATGTTACAATTTATTAAGTACGCCCTGATATTTAAATTGATGGGAAATGACACGCAAGGCAAATGCATGTTTCCTCAGTTTATAATATATATCGCTGATGTAGAGGTGGGAAAATGCTCATTTTTGCTAGTGGATATTCTTACATGGAACTAAACTTTACGATATTGCATATTTGCAGTGCCACCAAACTGGGTTTTAATTCCTGAAAATGCTGCTGTCATATCTGGTCAAGATGTTGTTCTCCATTGTCAAGCAGAAGGTTACCCTAAACCTGTAATAAGTTGGAAATATGCTCAAGGTAACTGTAATGAGGCAAACTAATAAGCAAGTTGGATGATTATATATACTGTATATTTTTTTTTCCTCAGGCTATTCTCGTATCCGGGATGACATTGTATCCAATGCCAAATACCATCTGTATTCCAATGGCTCACTTCTTATTCGAAGCATAAGTGCTTCTAATGCTGGCAATTACTTTTGTCAGGCTTCAAATGGAGTTAAAAATGGGATCAATACCATGGTTCATTTACGAATTAAAGGTGTATATGCAATTTGAAGTGGTTTTGCCATTTGCTGCCAGGATAAACTATGCTAACACATTTTTACAGCTCCTCCAACATTCAGGCAGTCTGTTCAGAAAAGCTTGGCTGCAGCTGGTCAGGAATCGACATTAAAATGCGAAAGTGAAGGTGATCATCCTATTACGGTTACTTGGTATAAAGATGGAAAGATAATACAAAACTCCGCCAATAAAAGGTGATCGTTGTACAGAGCTATTGCGAACATAATCTGTTAATAATGGAGTTCATGTATGAAGTGATAATATGCGTTATTATTTTTAGATATGAAATAGTTTCTTCAAATACGACTTCTCGCTTTTCATCCGTGTTAACCATTTTCAAGACGGAGCGAGAGGATAATGGGAAGTATGAATGCAGAGCTAGCAATGATCATGGGCATAATAACATGACATTTAACTTGGTTATTGAAGGTAAGTTAATATCATAAGTGATGATATTATAAAATAGCGATTCATTCGCTTAATGCAATACTTAGAATCCCCGGAACCTCCAAAGGATATAAAAGTGTCTGTGCACGGCAGCCGCATGTTAGAACTGTCTTGGAAGCAAGCATTTGATGGAAATGCTCCAATCACAAAATACGTCATTGAATATATAACTGAATTTGGTAATTCGTGGTGTGAAATCTGGTGCGCCGAATCTACGCTGCCATATATCTACAGTAACTTGTGCTTTACTGTAGGGAATTGGGAAAAATCTACGTTCCTTGAGACTGCATCTGGTGAAATGTTGACAGGAATTGTTGCCAATTTGCAACCGGCAACAAACTATTGGTTCAGAATGTACGCTGAAAATGCCCACGGAAGAAGTAAGCCGAGTTCTGTTACGAAAGGAACAACGATCGAAGAAGGTAAATAATATTTTCTGATTGCAATATGGCGATTTACATCAATTAATTTACAATTAGCACCTGCAAGTGCACCGACGAATGTTCGCATTTTGACAAACAACGACAACATGTTGACTGTCACTTGGAATGTAAGTTGCGCTTATCATGCAAGTGTGCAGACAGTAACTAAATAATTTAAACAGGCTCCTGAAGAACAACTTCAAGGCAGAAGAGTAACGGGCTATTACATTGGATATCAGGAAGAAGGATTGGAAAATGCTTACACATTTAAAACCTTTCTGATGTCTGAATCCCAAGCATCCGATTATTCGCTTCACCTCACAAATCTGAAAAAGTTCACAAAGTACACTGTCGTTGTACAAGCCTACAACGAACAAGGAAAAGGTCCACTTTCTTCGCCAGTCGTGGCAATGACTTCCGAAGGAGGTTAGTTTAAGACTTTTTATGAAGCCTAACGTGTTTAACTGAGATGAAATCGTTTACCAGTTCCGCAAGCGTCACCTCTGAATGTTCGTTGCACGACATTGACTTCTCAAAACATTCATGTTGCTTGGGCTGCTCCCCCTTCAAACGCCGTTAATGGTATCCTAACAAGATACGAATTGATGTACAGAGCAGCCAGTGGCTGGTACGGTGGGTAGGGTGGAGTATGCGTATTGAAAGACTACCGGTTGGTTTTAATTTACTTTTTCTGCGGTGTCTTTGGGGGCGTGACAGAAGATGAACTGCATTACTTGAACTCTACAACAACATCAGCAACAATAACAGACCTGGAGAAATATACCAATTACACGATTCAAGTGGCAGCTGCGACTAAAGTTGGAGAAGGACCTTTGAGCACCGCAATTTTTTGCAAAACATTGGATGATGGTAACTCGCCCTTGATTTAAACATTTAAAATTGATTTTTTTCAGAGAATTATTGTATGTATTTTATCATCAGAACCCGGTCCGCCTGCAGAAATTAAAGTTCTAGCCGTTTCTCAGAATTCGGCTCTACTGACATGGAAGCCGCCGTCAAAACCAAACGGAGTCATCAAGAGCTTTACCGCTTACTTTAGAGATACTAGTGTGAGAAATGTAGGTGGGGCTTGTATTTGTGGTTGCCATTGCGGGCAATGTCATTGCATAAAGACTTTGGTTCAAACTTTTGAGGTCATTCCAGGATGTCACTAGAAACACCCTGCCACCGAAACTCACTCAGCTAGAAATTCCCGGCCTGACAAAGGGGAAAAGATATGAATTCTGGGTTACGGCATCAACCTTAGTAGGAGAAGGAAACAATTCCTCTGTAGTTGCTTTAACCCTGAATAGTGCTTCTGGTGAAACTTGAATCGAAGACTAGGCATTGATTCTATTAAAATTGGTTCAAATGCCTTTTTTCGTGTATTAAATATAGTTCCTGCACGAGTTGTTCCATTCGATGAAAAAGTTATTGCTCCGTGGAAATCTGATGTTACATTGTCTTGTCAAGCAGTTGGTATTCCTTTTCCTGAAAGAAAATGGCACTATAGGTTGGTATACTTCCAAATATGCTTATATAAACTTATCTTTGGCGATTGTTATTCTAAAACTTTATATGTTTATTAAGAGACGAAGAAATCCTTCAGGATACGAGAATTAGCGTAACATCCGATAGCTCTTTGAACATAATAGCTGTTCAGGAAAAGGATATTGGAGATTACTATTGCTTAGTTTCTAATGAACTGAATGAGGACCGTGTTACGTACACTCTTATTGTTCTGGGTAAATGTAAAAATTGTATTTTTTTAAGCTGTTAAACCTGTTAAGCATTCCTGACTTGCATGTATTATTAGTCCCACCATCACCACCGACTGTAGAAGTAATGCATTCTTCTTCAAATTCCATTGAGATCAAGTGGAGAATGAACCGTAGCGGAAGTGATCGTGTCAAAGGTTATTGAGAAATTTATTAGATGGCTCAATTCACTTATGAAATTAGTAATTTGATTTACGTGTTATTCATAAGGGTACGTTCTTAATGTACGAAGAGAATTTGGTGAATGGGAAGAAATCTCTTTGGATCCGGATGTTGCCAGCTACCGACTCAACGGACTTGAATGCGGAACAAATTACGAGATCGTAATGGCAGCGTTTAATAGCATTGGTCTAGGTGGCAAATCATCACCATTGTTGGTGCCAACTAATGGCTCTGGTACTTTAAATGCAGTTGTCGCTTGTCTATAACCCGTGAATTGCTCATATCGTAATTAATTTATTGTCCCTTAATAGTTCCCAGTGCTCCAGCAAAGGAAGATTTAATTGAGGAATCTTCAACGAGTGTGTCAATAAGCCTCAATGCTTGGAAAGTCCACAGCTGCTCAGTACAATACTACATTGTTGAGTACAAGTTGAAGAGCTCTGGAGATTGGATCTTTGTGTCTAACAATGTTAAACCCGAACCGTGGCCGTTGGTTGTTCGCGATCTGATCCCAGGCACGTGGTACCGCCTTCGCATAACCGCACATAGCAGTGCAGGATCGACTGTTGCGGAATACGATTTCGCTACTGTAACTCTAACTGGAGGTATACATTTCTATCTTTGTTGTTCGTATCTATCGTTTTAATTAATAACAACAGTAAATTTGGAACTCTGAAAATTGTAGTTAAGTAATGAGTCCTCCATTTTTTTAAAAATTGCAGCCACTATTTCACCAGATGTGATGTTGCAAGATCAGCATTTGAACACGTCTTCATCTCCACAAGTTGACCTATGGGTTGTGATTGCCATCATATTGTCATTGCTGCTTCTGGTGGTTGCCGTTGCTCTTGTTAGTTTGTTCATAAAGCACAAAAGATCGCGACAGCATGTTGCCGGTAAAGGTTTGTGAGCTCAGTTACACTGTTCATATGTCTTTTAAATTGAAAGCATAGTTCAATATTAAGAATGGTATTTAATTAGATCACAGATTGTCAACTGCAAGTTCTGGTATGGTGCACGATGCAAGTGCTGCTAGAGCCTCGTATTCACATCGTAACACGTTGAGTAGACCGCACACTGGTTTCAACACTATGAGTTCTGCAGGTATGTCGCTCGAACACACTTGATTATAGCCTGCAAATTATACTGATACAATTCGGAAAAGGTTGCCAGGATGATCCTGTACCGTATGCATCGTGCCAACTAGGTGGCCATAACTTCGGTACTTTACAACATCATGGAATGTGTAAGTGTGGCAAAAATTGTGTTTTTTGTTGCACAAATGTACAAGTTCTTTTGTGATTAGGCCCTCCTGTTCCTGCTCGGCATATTGATTTTCCTGAGAATATTGATTTTCAAAACAGAATGATACTTGATAACAGGTACTGACTTTTTTTCATCACCCGTACTTTATTGCTTACTTACTATATTTTTATATTATATTTACAGTGGGTTTATTCACCCAAACAAAGGCTGTGTTGAAACTACATTTGTATTCCCAAACGTGCATGGTGCAGTTGGCTGCTACCCAAATCCACACGCGAGTCATCCACATGAGGTGCATGTGTAGACAATTCCATTGAATATAGCTGCATATTTCTCATTTTAATTAAACTTATAACTTGTTAATTATATAGGATCCAAAAGGCAAGTAGACTTCGGATATAAACCCCTCCAAATGACCTGGACATTCAACTACTAAATACTCTAGCTGTTTTATTATTGTTAGTGTGGCTAAAACAATATATATACTCATTAACTGTATAATCAATATATGCATGACCCTTAGGGTCTTCCTTAAATGTATACGCATTGGTATTTTAATGCCATATCAATTGTCAGCATAGTTTTGCTCTATAAAAATTACTTGTATTTCGTGGTTTTATGCATATGCATGCTTATCTTAATGCAATGAAGTAAATTGGTGCATTCAATATTTGCAGAGTGATGTACGTGAGCAAGGTTAATTTTTTCCGCCTAATTTTCCGAGTGAATTTCGGCCGATACGATTTGAATTTTGCTCTATGTTCGCGCCATTGGCATGAACCAATAGGAAGTTTCGTGAACAACGCCATCTGTTGACGAAACCGCATACTACGTATTCATTCATCAAGGAAGTTGTCGAACGGGAAGTTCGTAATTGCGATTGACTTACCATAATTGTATTCAAATTTCTTCGGTGAAAGGAGGGAAAAAAAGGACGAGATGAAGTTTTCGACATCGCCCCGGCGAATGTTTGCAAATTACATTCAGTTAGTTATTTTATTCATCTTGTGTTGCGGCAGATACGGTAATTAATTTACCAATATTTGTTAAAATTATAAACATCCAGCATAGTCAAGTTTGAAGCCAATTATTTAATTTCCTGGTAGTTGAAGGGCAACAAAATGCGCAGGAAGAACGAGGACCATTGTTTGTCACTGAACCAGCAGGAGAAATAACATTTGCAAACACTAAGGGTACCAAAGTAGAGTGCACTGCCACAGGTGCCCCAAAACCAACTGTGCAGTGGGTCCTAGCGGATGGCAGCCCTGTTCTCCCCATCCAAGACCTGAGGGAACTTGACATGAGAAGTGGAGCTCTAATAATGAAACCTTTCTCAGCTGAACAATACAGACCTGATGTCCATGCTGCTACCTACAAATGTGCTGCCAACAATTCCATCGGCAAAATTTTCAGTACTGATGTCCAAGTGCGAGGAGGTCCTTTTATAATCATACCCCTTTCATATTTGCTCTATGTTTTCACTTATATTTCCTTCAAATTGTAATTTCAGTCGTTTTGCAAGCCTACGATGTGCAGGTGTACGATACTTTTGGCATCGAGGGAAACACCGTGATGTTTAAATGCCATATTCCGGCTATTTTATCAGACTTCATTGCTGTATCTGCTTGGATTAAGAATGACAACCTGCTTATTACAGCATCAGACTCAGGTATATGCAGGGAGACATTAACCTAATACTGGTTTAATTCAAAATTGGAATACGGCCAAAACAAGTTACGCAACTATGTCAATGGCAAATAAACTTTCTTTATAAAAATGTAATTAATTATTGGACACTATTTCATTATATGTACGTAGTATAATGTTCATATTGGAATTTTAAAATGTATGTGCTTTTATTTCTATTATGATTGCAATAACTTTATGTTCTCTGTGAGGTATACGAGTTGTGCGGAATGCGATTGAAATGCAACTAACTTTATTAGGATGAAAATAATGTGAATGGAATGAAAAATATAACTGTTTAGATGGCGCTGTTCTAAATACGTGCATTAGTAGAGACAAAGAAACATTTGAATGCTTAATTTGAGAACCTTACGTCTCTGTCTAATATTCTAAACACCTTTGTGCTACAATTAATATAGTGTCTTTCATTGTAGGCTTTTCTGACAAATACGTGGTTACTCCGACTGGTGAACTGCACATAAACGATGTCCAGGCATCTGATAGCAATTCAATATTCAAGTGCAAAACTACTCATAAATTGAGTAATGAAACCACTATCAGCAAAATTGGTGGTCGATTGTACGTTACAGGTATGAAATTTTTCCTTCTGCGCTGTAAAGCAATTAAAATATTGGGGTTTTGAGTAATTTATTTCTATTTATTTTTACATAGCGCCTCGTGGAAATGTTGCCACGCAATTTGGTGATCTACGCCCTAATGTTGAAGCATCGGTGGGTGGGTTTGCTGTCTTGGCTTGCGCGGCTCAAGGATTTCCAGTCCCGCAATTTGTGTAAGCTTATTTGAATGAAATGCATCGAACTGAAAGCATCTTAATTGCTCCTCGATGACGTCAGATGGTACAAGAAAAGACTGGATGGAAAAATCACTGAAATTGTTGGGTCTGGTCGTTACAAGATTACAAAGAGCATTTTGGGAATTGAGAACGTTGAACCTTCCGACGCAGGAGCTTACATTTGTGAAGCCGTAAGTTCGTTAGGAAAAGACCAAGCTGAGATTCTCTTGACTGTCAATGGTACATGCGAATTAGATTGATTGATTTGAAAAGAAAGCCCTTTAACGAAGCAAAACTTTTTAATAGAACATCTGAAAATCGATATTCAGCCGAAATTGTATACTGCAAAAGCAAAAGAATCTGTTACGTTCTTCTGCAAGTTAACTGGCAGTTCAGCACAGTCGTTCACCTGGCTGCACAATGGAATAACAATTCCCAAAATGTCTGGTTCATCTTTAAGCATCTCCAATGTTGAGGCAAAGGACAGTGGGATGTATCAATGTTTTTCAAGATCCAACAAAAAAACTGTTCAAGCGACTGCAGAATTGCGTCTATCAGGTTTGTATGTTGCTTGTACTGTGTGTGAGATAGTAGTTAAGGTTTTTAACTGTGGATATTTTCAGGATTTCCTCCAAAATTTTTGCAGACTTTACACGAGGTTACGATGCAGCCCGGGGGCCAGGCAACGTTGGAGTGCTCTGCGGTTGGCACTCCACCTCCGAATTTCTCCTGGGACATGGATGGAACAACTATTGTGGAGAGTGAAAGGATGCTAATAACGCATCGCATTGGTGGGAATAATGGAAATGTTGCCAGTACACTGACAATGCAAAACGTCAAAGTGGAGGACGGCGGAGTTTACACTTGCACGGCTACAAACGCGGAAGGCAAAAGTCAAAGCTCTGCGCGTGTTAATGTATTTGGTATGCATTGTTTGGTGGGATTAGTTGTGTTTATCGACGTATTTAAACTTTTTTTTTTTTTCGTTGGTCTTTAAGGCGCCATCAAGAGCCGCGTGGTCGGTAGCCAAATGGCAGTTGCTGGGAGTGATGTATATCTGAATTGCCCATATTACGGTCATCCTGCTACAGATATTCAGTGGATAAAAGGTACGTTACATTTACGAATCCTTGTTAACTTATAATGAGCAAACAGAGTATAGAAATGATGCAACTAGCTCGAATGAGCAACACACAACGACTGACATGTAACAAAGACAAAAGATTGCACCATAATGATGCAATATACAAATACGCTACACTGTACTGGTAGCGCCATCTATACGTTTCACGGAGTTCTACTTAACAATAATACATGCAGTAAAAAGCAAACGTTTAGGGGCAGAACATTGCTCGCTTGAAATTGCACTATATATCGAAACAATCCTGAATTGATGTATGACTTTCTTGAAGTGACTGAGAGATTAATATCGTTTGTTTGATTTATTTGACATTGAAAGCTTTATACTTGAGCTACAGTTCAAACCCCAAAAATAACCAGTATGTATTTTGAACTAATTTAGATGACACAACTCTGCCAAATACTATTCAGCAGTTTTTATTCAAGAATGGCACTCTTCATGTTGCAAATGTTCAGAAGCCATCGGATGCAGGAACGTACATTTGCATTATTTCGGCAGACGGTGGGGAATCTGTGCAAAGTCAACTGGAACTAAATATAGTTGGTGAGTTTATCCTAGTATTAATACTGTGATCAGAGCAATATCATGGGAGAATTTAACTGATTTGAAGAGAGTTCAGTATATTGGTAGTACTGATTTATCTGAGTGTCTTGTGTGCACGAAATGCTTAACTTTCAGTGGTGCCAAAGATAGTGCCCTTTTGGTTTCAAGAAGAACTGCTTCGTGAAGGGATGAGGGCTCGACTCCAGTGTGTGGTCAGCGAGGGGGACCTCCCACTGACCATCACCTGGATGAAGGATGGCATGCCCCTGTCCCAAAATACGAACGATCCCACAATAAACGTGCGGGTTCTAGATGACTTTTCGAGCATTTTAACCGTGAGCAGCATCAGCCCGCGTCACAACGGAAATTACACATGTGTTGCTACCAACATGGCCGCCAGCGTATCACACACAACTCAACTTGCAGTGAATGGTAACCCAGTGTTTGTGTTTCTCTTTCAGTTTCACCGCAGATCATTCCGTTTGCGTTTGTCGATGACCAGTTTTACAAGGGGATGAGGGCGCACATCACCTGTGCTGTTATGCAAGGGGATCTTCCCATAACATTTGAATGGCTTAAAGATGGTCACCAGATCCCTTCCGATTTGAATGTGTCCATCAGAAAAGTTGACCAGCACGCTAGCACTTTAAGCATTGAAAATGTCAGCTCTGGCCATTCGGGCAACTACACTTGCGCGGCGACCAATCGGGCAGCGACAGTTGCACACGTGGCCCAGCTGCTAGTCCGGGGTAACCTAACCTTCACTTACACCTTTTATCGCTTTCTTTATTGTAGTTCCGCCAAAGATAGTGCCATTCTCATTCAACGATGCGCATTTTGAGGGCTCTGCGGCAAGATTAGTTTGTGGCCTTCTGGAAGGGGACCAGCCGGTGCATTTCTTTTGGCTCAAAAACGACATTCCCGTGGACACCTCTAATGCGGGGTCGGTGTCTGTGCATAATATCGAAGGGGTGTCCAGCATTTTAACGATCAAAAACATTGAGGCCGAACACGCTGGCAACTACACCTGCCTGGCCAAGAACCGTGCGGGTTCCGCTAAGCAGTCAGCGGTTCTCAAGGTTAACGGTAATTGTGCTTTTTGAACTGATGACTGCTTCTTGTTCTTTTCTTTACAAACATGCAGTTGCGCCAAAGATCGTGCCCTTCTCCTTCCAAGGAGAGCAGTTGTTTGAGGGAGCCATGGCCCGTATTACTTGCGTAGTTTATCAGGGGGATGTTCCGTTAACCGTGCAATGGCTGAAAGATGGTGGCAGTGTGTCCCACTTATCCGGCACGGGCGTGCGCCAGGTCGACGATTATACTAGTATCCTGACAATTGACCGCGTTGCTGCCGAGCACGCTGGCAACTA
>WWPM01023473.1:0-20851 GCA_023279145.1 Glomeris maerens
GCGGTATCTCCGCAATGTGGATCTAATCAAGAAATGGCTCAATCAAGCCGTTGTTATGGTCATGAAGCCAGAAGATGAGAGAACTGTAATCTATAGCTCCAATATCTATATAATTATTAATTTTAAGAATGCAACGGAATTGAAATGTTGTATAATAATAGGAATTCTTTATTGATCTTGGTACATGGCATGATGCCATCCGAGTATTGAATGAAGCTGGTGGATTTTTGATGTCGGCATGTGAGGATAGTATTGCTGTAGAAATTCAACAGCAACTTCGTGATGTGAACGGTCGATGGGAAGCTCTACTACCCCATGTAATTAATTTATATTTATTCATTATTTGGATATTTGAAATTAAATTTGGCCTATCAAACATATATGTTTGTGTCATCGATGATTCTCAGGTTCAGGATTATTTAACTGCTGGCGAAGCGATGAAAACGAAACACGATTACAAAATGGGAATTACCAAATTAAGGTCTTGGTTGCGAACAGCAAGTCAAGTATTGGCCACAACTAAGACGTGTGATTTTGCCATTCTCGAAGCGCATGTTCAAGAATTGCAGGTGTGCGCTCAGATTAAAGTGCAGTAATGTAAAAATTTGATTATATTAGAATATGACAATTGCAATGTTTGAAACATTTGATAGCAATTGCAACAAGAATGTGAAGAGGCTGAAGCGGTATTCAAGACTATTTCTAAGCGAGCTCAGGCCTTGATCCGTGAAATAAGCCGCCACGATGTTGATGCGATGATGTCGGAATTGAAGAAAGTTAGTGCAATATTTTATTTGGTATTTTAGTCAATTTTATTCCCCTAAATTCAGTGTTCTCTTTCATGTGTAATAAGGATTGGTTTGTTTGTGAAACCTCTTATGGCTCTATTTATTAGAAAACAATTGTTTTTGAAAATATCTTCAATAATTTGTGAATTTGTTGACTTTTATTTCAATGACTTACGATTTAAATGAAGGGACTTAATTGAAATCTCTGTTGTTACCAGGAAAAGGAGGCTTTATTAACTGTGCGAGCAACTATACCATCCAGACTATACCTTTTCCACCAACTTCTTGCACAAAGAGAAGCTTTTGATTCTGGAACTAGTGATATTTTAAAATGGCTCGCAGATGCAGAAGCTTTGCTAGGAACACATACTTTGGCCGGCAGCAGGGAACAAATATCTGTGCGCCTAGAAAAACACAGGGTAACTAATTGTCATAATCTTTTTTATAAATGCAATTTTAATGGAAAAATTCTTAGTTGTTATGTAATTGTTTATGACTGCTTGCACTGATTTGCCTTCAATTTCCTTGGTAGTCATTTTTCTCTCGGCTTCCTTTCTACCGATCTATTTTGGAAAACAAAAACAAAGTATGCCATACTATGATTCGTTCAGCGGATGGCAGTCAAGGAGTCGACACAAAACATCTTCAAGATATGATGGCAGACCTCAATAACCAATTCAATGTGAGCTTTTCGAAAAGGTTTCTGTTGCCAATGCGCTCCTTTTTTATGTATTCACTTTTATATTGATAGAGATGTGCAACAAGTGCAGTTGAAGTGGAACGACAACTGGAACAAACACTGCGTTTGTGGCAAAATTATTACGATTGCGAACGAAATGTCGTCCAATTCATTCAAACCACTGAAAAGATTATCTCGGACAAGTTCATACCTAACCAACAAAAGCTGGAGTCTCAGAAGGTGAAATAGTTGGATTGTTATTTTGTTTTTGCTAGCTGAACACGGATTTTATTTGGTTTAATTTTCTGGATAGAAATTCTTGGAGCAGCCAAGTGAAGACCTTATACGACAACTTGCTGCTTCTGCAGAGCAGCTGCAGAGATACGTCAACGAGCCAAATCATGAAGTGCAGCAGAATGTCCAGCAACTTGTCAACCGTTACACGGTAAGATGGCCAAAATTGTTCTTAAAATTACTAATATATTTTCCTAACACGAACTTTAATACAAGAAACGCACTTCAGCACACCACTTGAGCTGTTGTCTTTAATTCTTGCGAACCGGATGCATTACTTCTTCAGTCTGCAGTTTTTTAGACTAATATAATATTTGGAAACATCTGCAGCATAACGTTTGAATGAAAATAGAAATGGAAAAAATTAATCACCCTAGTGGGCTTCCAGCATCCCGTTTTAGCCAAGATTCTTGGTAACCTTTGGGCTTGGCTATCCTGGCCACAGTAAAATACGAATTATTTGGACTGATTCCAGCATGTATTGATAGTGGCTATGGCAGCACGTCAAGTATGGGTGTTTCAAAAATCGAAATCGGACATCTGAATATAGCAGTTGAAGTGCGATGCCTCATTTCAGCTAGAAAACAGTGTAGTGTGCGATTCTTTTAAAGAATATTAGGTTTTAAGCAATGTATGCAGATGTTTATTTATCTATATGCTATATATGCTTAATTATGCCTCCAAATTGTTGTTTTCTTGTTTTCTGGAAGTAACGCTTTAACTTGATGACAACTTTGAAGTAAATTGTATGGTGTATCATGTATCAACATAAACGTATACACAAGGGGAAGAACTTGTACTGAAAGCCATTATTCGAAACAAACTCTTGCTGTTCTTTTATTTTGCACCAAATTCTAGTAATGTAAAAGTTATAATGCAATTTTGAATTATTCTCCGATCCTAATTAAAAGTGAGTGTTTTCAAATTAGTTGCATGTTTACAAAGACTAGATATAAATCTGGTATATTTATACTTTATAAATAAAGTACACGCCATTATTGGTGTGTCTTAAATTTGATATCCACGTGTAGTAACAGGAGATATTTACAAATAGACCTGCATTTAACTTATGGCAAAGGACTCGTAATTTATTTATAACGCCATATACAGCTAGCATACACAGTATATGCAGAGAATAGATATGGCTGTTGTCGAGTTTTGATGCACCCTGCAAGCTATACATAATAAATGCTGCAGACTGTTGAGACAAAAAAAAGGTATCGTTCTGCAGTGGAAAGTTAAATTTAGTTGTGTCTGGGAGAGTTTAGGAAATGGCACCACCCACACACACATATACACCAGTCAACCTAACCGATTGATGGTCCTGGCCTTAAATGTAGCCATTTAACGCTGTTGTCTGTCAAAAGTGGCCATTAACACTTGCCCAATACAACCATTAGTTAAATTTAATGTGTTCTATTATAGGGGTAACTTGTTCACATTTTTTCCATTAAACCCACAAGCAAGTGATAGCTGCCTATATCATCGCGCATCATTGAAATCTGTGATAAATAATTGTAGGCTATATATCTTAACTTTCAAAGTATAATGAAGAAGTTCTATAAAAGTAACGTTCTAAATCTAATATGATTGTGGGAACATGGAAATAAGTGTTGCTGCATCATGTGTTTAAACGCAGAAAAATGTATTTTGGTTCCTGCTTTGGCAGCCATTTATAGCAATTAATCTAAGCATTTCCCCTTTAATTGGTGGTAAATTTACAGTGGAAATATTAATAATACGTTCGTCTCCAATGTAATTTTTCCGAAGCTCTTTTCTGGTAACCTTCTTTGGACCCATGAGGGATTATGATTTATATTGTATAACAGTTATCCATAGACATATACAAATAGGTACAGTGTGAAAGTGTTCCTTTTCTTAAGTGAAATAGATTTTCGCTAATTTTTATTTCTATTACGGTAAATATGTGTTAATTCCAGTTGGAAAGGTCCAGAAATTGCCGAAAAGGACCCCTTGTATTTATGATCCTTTGTAACCTCGCATCGCACCCTTTGCAAATTTCCTTATTACATGGTGTAATAACTAATAAACCGCCTTTCATATCCAGGCGCAACTTTCGGTTTCGGAAGCAGGAATTCATCCAAATTGTCTTTTGTAACTCGAATATATTCCACAACATTTTACTGTCTCTATACGTACCGGGCCAGGCACCACTGGTATTGGTTAGATATTATTAAGAGATTTTATCTTAAGGTCATGTGAAGTGATAAAGAAATAGTTTTCATTATTAATATGACGCATTAATTTTAAGTGGGTAGTAATTGAATTTCTTTCGGTGTAGCTCAGTCATTTATGCGGAACCATAACGGCAGTGTAATTCCAAACGACTAATTTTCATGAAATGAAATAGTGCATTCGTCAAATTTCTGGCATCATTTCTGATGCTTTTAGTTGCAATATGTGGCATGCATGCCCATGGGATATACTACATACTTCCATATCCTGCGCCTTGTTGCATATGCCTTGTGACTTCTATGCTTAGCTCAGATTTTTGACCCTATCAGAAGAACAATGCACCATAGGAGTGACAGCACAGGGTGTAAAATAAAAACAATGGTGCAAAAAATAATAGCACAACAGTCAGTCTGCGGTACCGTACCGGGTCCAAAAGAAATGCAAAGGCATATAGAGAAGAAAGAAAGAGAAAAGAGATTGAGTTTGGCTATCATCCAGAGCCTGCCAGCAAAGACAGAGCAAAGACCCTGAATGTGCTTACTAAAAGTGGATGCTGGCTTTGACCATATGAACCATCTAGGTTTGAAACTAAAGGAACTCCTTAGGATGCTCTTCATTTTGGGGGGTTGAATGGGAGACGGTGTGGTGTGTTGCACTCTTATGAGCTAGCTTTCTTAGCTAGATTCTACAACCCTCTTGATTAATCGCAGGAGGCGTTGAAGTGTCAAAGTGAACAAATTTACGGATAGCTAATGAAGGTTTTTAATTTGCTGACGGATACAGGAAATAATGGATCACGTGCCGAGGCACTTTGTGCGCATGGAATTCAACCATCTGGAGACGGTGGTTCGACAAGCTCTCGGTGACATCGAAAGAGAACTTACATTTGAACAGCAACTTTATAATAACAGTGATGATGTCAAGTCTCTTCTGCAGAGGCATATTGTGAGTACTTGCATGTCTTAACGTTATTATATTGCTTGACTCAGTGACATTTCATTAACTGGCTTGATTCGTAATAAAGGATAATTA
This sequence comes from Glomeris maerens, assembly GCA_023279145.1. NCBI lineage: Eukaryota > Metazoa > Arthropoda > Diplopoda > Glomerida > Glomeridae > Glomeris > Glomeris maerens. The sequence goes on from WWPM01023473.1 coordinate 4,990, forward strand.
AATTTAAAGGAATGAATGAGCTGACACATACTACAGTAAGCTCATTAATTCCTTGACATTTTCCAAGGGATTGGTTTCAATTCCTTGAATCCTGTGAAATTCTTCGATTCCTTGAAACGCCTTGATATTCTTCAATGCCCGGAAATCGTAATAAAGTTTTTCAGTTAATGGTTAAATTGAATATCAATGAATTAAATAATTATGTGTTGACATAATTTTGATTCTTAATGAAAGAAAAATTAAGTTTAATTGAAACCAGTTTGTTTATGTGTACATAAATCAAAGGTTTGAAGTTGAATAATGTGCGGTGTCAGGCTCTGATATGTTATGAAAATTACGGAGATTTATGCTGAAACTGGTGTTTGTAGAACTGAAAATGAACTTAAAGGTATTCATTCCTTATATTTAATGTATATTTACCAAGGTCTGGAAATATTTTTAACTTAGCCTGGAAATCACGGGAATGTTGTATTTGAAAAGCTCATTTGGTACGATACGGTGCATTCCGTCCACACAGTTTAGTTTATACTTGATTCTTGTCAAGCATAACAGGGTGTGAATGTTTTCAGTGGTAGGATATAAAAATATGTATATGGCAAGATTTTTGGTCGTTTTCCTTAGTCTTTGCTCTTTAAACTGTTAGCAGACTGTAGGGTACTGCATGTGATTTATGTTACTTTTGTACAATGTAAACATCTTTTACAAATATCTCTTACTGTACAGCTGTTGTTGGTCCTTTGTGCCAACTGCAGTTGAATTGGCAATCTAACATCTGAGATTGCTACTCGCATGCAGGACAACGTAGAAAAGTTATTTGTGCTTGACAATGGAACAAAAACTAATCGCCTGTTGTACGTATATACAGCACTGATACCAAAATTTGTAGTAATTTTCAAAATTCCAGTACCATTTTACAAGCCTTTGTTTTGGAACTGCAAATACATAGCCTAATATGCAAAACAAATCCAAAATGCAGTAACCACCTTGAATTATTTGGGAGTTTTTAGCAGCTAGGGGCTGTTTAAAAAATAAAAATGACCAAAACCCGAATAAAAAGTTGGAGTTGGAAGATTAAAGTAAATGAAATACTATAATTTTAAGATGCACAATCCGTGATCACACACATAACGTGTATGAGATTGCTTGTATACTTTAAAATTATAAAAATAGAGCATTTATTTTTCAGCTTACTTTCCAAGATGGCGAATATTTGCCAATACTTGACAGCCATTTTGAAGTTCTGGAATCGCTTTGCCAGAAATTTACTGTGTACAATCCATTTGACCAATCTCTTCAAGACAAATTGGACGGCTACAAATCACAATACCAACGACTTCAAAATGAAATCAATGTCATGTGCAAGTTGCTGCAAGATATACCAAATCAGTGGAAGGTTTATGAAGAAAAGTATACCACTGAATACAAATTATGGATAGGAAATGCTATTGCATGCTGCTAAAATATACCGCATTTCCAGGTTTGACGACTTGGTCAAGTGGATGGACCAAGTTGACGAAGCTGTTGCAAAAATAAATGCTGATGCAATTGAGGCCAAAGACTTTGATGAGCTTCAAGCCAAGTTTAAGGTATTTTCTAACATTGGATGAATTGTGAATAGCAGATAATAAATTGTGTGTAATAATATCATGCACCGTTCAACTAATTATTCAACATTTCAAGTGTTAATGGTTTAATTTTTACTTAAATGCCAACACTACGTACTGAACACCACTAGGCTTGCCAGTTAAGGGTAATGGATGCACATACTATATTTATTAATTATGGTTGCATTTTGTTAATTTAATTGTCAGGTTGTTATTATTTTTCGACATTAGGTTATTGCCTGATATTCAATAAATGGTATTGTTCTTAGTGTCTATTCTTTGTGAATGTGTTTCTTCAAAGGATGCTTAAAATAATTTGCGCATAATGTGTAGCATGTTTCCAAGTCATCATAATATTAGCTCTTTTTTGAAATATATTTTCGCATTTAAAATTGAATATGTAATTATAATTGGCCAAATTAAGTTGCTCCATTTTGAAGATGTTCGCATTGGCTTGTTTCATCTGTGCATTTAGTGTGAAATGTTATAATTTGTTGCTCGTACTATGTAGGAAGTCTCAGACGATGTAGACAGCCGAAGAGAGGATATGAAATGGCTAATCCAGCAGTTGGATGTGTTGATGTCCAGATGTAGTGAAGAGGTTGCAAGGACCGAGCAAAAGAAATTGGAGGAACTTATTTCAAGATACAAAGCATTACTGCCCAACATTGAATCGACTGTAGTCAGATTAGACACGGTGTCAAAATGCTTCTTGTACCGCGAAGAAGTTTTAGAGGTGACATCTTGGCTGCGAAAAACAGCCGAACAAGTCGTAGACACTAAACCGGAAGTCATCGAGAGCTGTGATAATCTAGAAGAACTCATCATCAGACATGAGGTTGCTTTACTTCTTGTCCAATGTGTTTAGTCAAAAAGGTTCACTACTGATGATGCCTGTTGTCTTTATTGCTTTCTTATGGTAGATCTTAATTAAAGAATTGGAAGAGCGGCGAACTAACATACTGACAAGTTTGCAGAAGGGTAAAGGCTTGCAACAAGATCCAAATGCCCCAGCATTTATGAGGTCTGATGTAGATGAACTGGAAGCTTTGTGGAATGAAGCGTACAACCAAGCATTGTGCAAGCTGAGCAAGCTGAAGGTACAACTGCTATTTCAATAATTGGAAATAAAAGAGCTATACCTGCTCCATTATGTTCCAGAGCACTCGTGATATATGGTCCGAATACGAATCACAAAAAGAGGAGATTTTGCGTCTCCTCAAAAAAGCTGAACAAGAGTTAGAGCTGATTGAAAAGCTTTCTTCTAAAGATACTGTCCAGAGTGAACTAAGTACCAAACAGGCAAGTGTGATAAAAATTGTGAATTTAGTTGGGAGTAGTAATTTTCATGTGGTTGATTAGAAACATTCCATTTTATGATATTTACGTTTATGTGTGTAATGCACGCCTTACAGGATTTGAAGGAACAATTACAGCAGGCAACAGATATTTTATTCAAGAGATTGCAGGAACTTGCTGCTGCTTTAGTGGACAAAAGTGGCCCACAACAACAACCTATATTTGATAAGGATATTATCCAAATAGAAAAAAAGATTCACACTGTTATGACTACAGTTAAAGAAAAGGTGGTCCTTTTGGAGGAGGTTTCTTCAAAGTGGTCGACATTTATCAGCCAATTGGAAGAACTGAAAAGGTGGCTTGAAGAGGCAAACAAGTCTGTTGCGAAAATCAAGTCATTGCTGACGAGCCCTGAGGAAAAGGCTTACATAGTGGAGGTAGTAATATGATTACGCAGAAGTGGCTAGTAACAGCGTTTTAAACATGTAGTTGTGTGATATACAGAAATTGGAAACTGAAATCATTGAGAAATCGAAAGTTGTCCGTACTTTGGAGAAAGACGGCGATGAACTAACTGCGGCGGAGAAAGACAGTGAACAAGCAGAAACCCTTCGGCAAGAGCTTCAAGGATTGCGAAACGAAATAGATCGACTGACTGAAAGCCTCCAACAACAAACCTTATTTGTAAAAGAAGAGTTGTCACAATGGAGCAACTATCAGAAACGCATGGATGAAATCAAACCGTGGCTTGATGAAGCCGAAGTTAAGATCGTATCTCTGCAGAGCAAATTGTCTTCACTGAGGGAAGGCAAATTGACTCGTGATACATTTGATGTGAGATGTTTGCTTAGTTTTTTTTTCAGATTTGTGGTTTTGTATATCTAAAGAAACACTTTTTGTAGACATGGGGACAAGAATGCCATGATAGACTACTTATTTTGAATTCGGTTGAGGAGAGTCGACAATCTGGTGACCATGGCGAGTTAATGGACACAATAAATCGCCTAACAGAACTAAAGACCGCCATTGAACAGTGGCTGGCCAAGATGGATGTCCTCTTGAACATTTGGGAGAATTTAATGGAGAAATTGCAAAGATTTGGTCAGTGGTTGACATCACTTGAAGAAAAATTACAGAAACCTCTTGTTGCCAACACCCCAATTGCTGAGAAGCTGGAACATCTTATGAATGAACTTTCAGTAAGCAACATTTTCCTTATGCACATAATTTATGTACATTTAAACGGTAATCATTTGTTAACAAATGAAGGGATAGCTCATTATGGTAAACAGTTAAATATACTAGTTTTCCTTTATTATTTTAAATTCGTTAGTTATTGCTCGATTTAATTATTGATATTAAGAATTGTCCATATTTCTATTTATGCAGCAACTTAGCAGAGAAGCAATGGAACATCAGAAGGAGACGATAACTTTCACCCAGGATGTAGACAATGTGACCACCTATCTTTCGCAAGATGCTTCCGATGCTCTTCGTTCTCAACTTGGCGAATTGAAGACACGCCTTGGACATTTAATGGAAGCTCTTCATGCACGCCAATCACAATTGTCCGAGTCCATTGTTAACGCGAAAGAATTCACCAATAAAATGGACGAGTTCCAGATGACACTTGAACAGATTCAGCAAAGCATAGATGCGCTCGATGAAGTTTATACTGACCGTATTGCGCAAGCATTGCAAACTGTCAAGGTACAAATGAAACATGTTTGTGTTACAGGCAAACTTGAAATTACCTTTGCCGTTCGGTTATTTCTTGCAGAGCCTAAGCCAGGAAGTTGATGAATTCCAAACTACGTTCACTGAAATTTACCAGCGAGTGAAACAGTACAATGATTCATGTTTGGCTGAAGATGTTCAGCTACTGAATGAAACCTACTCGAAATTATCAGAACAATACCAAATGATGGAAGATCTTCTGGCTTTGAAAGAAAAGCTTCTTCAGAAATGGACTGAATTTGCCAACTGGCATGTGGACACGGTTGAGCAGCTTAAGTGGTCAATTCAACAGTTGGAGATGCAGAATGTGACATCGGAGGAACTTGGCCCGATATCCGTGGATGTGAACACTGTTAGCAATAACGTGGACAAGTTCAAGGAAAATGTAGAAGAATTGAGGCAGCTGCAGCTAAAAAGCCGCACTACCATCAAAGATGCCAGCACTGGTGCTGGATGCGAGATCACATCAATGCTCCGAGAGGTCACCCTGTTGGTAGAGAAACTAACGGACAAAATTAAGAGAAAGAAAGGCTTGCTAGCAGATGTGACCAAAAAGAAAACTGATTTCCAAACTTCTGAGAAGGAATTTGAAGAATTTGTTCAAGACATAGAAGAGAAAGCGAATACCATTGTGACTGCTGACTGCACGATTGAAGCTGTTGAATCATCTCTAAAACAGATACAGGTCTTAGTTTGATTAGTTTTTGCAGTAATTTCAGCATAATTGCAACTATGTATTATTGTGTTTCAGGAAGTCTTACAAGATGTGAATGACCGAGAAGAACTTTTGACATCGCTGCACGAACAAGGCCGAGAACTTCTTCAAACAGATTTGGCCAACCTGACACCAATACAAAACACTTTAAGCAATGCTAACAAAACATGGGAACGTCTTCAATCCAGCCTTTTGGAAAGAAAGAAGTTCTTGGCGTCAATTTTGTCTCTATGGCAAAGCTGCAAGGCTTTGCGGCGTGAGTTGGAAACTGTGCTAGATGAATGTGAGCGTGTGTTGGAAGATGCTGACAAGGAAATTACTGAGCTATCACAAGCTCAAGTTACTCTGGGAAATGTTAAGGTGAGTGGCTTGAGTATGGCAATGATGTTCGTTTGTAGTGAGTGAAGTGTGATGCATTTCTCTGCTTTTCATGTATAGACTGCTCTCAGTCGATTGAACGGCAGCAGAATGTCATTAGAGCTTTTCACAAGGAAAAGCATTCAGCTCATGCAGCAAGTTTCAATAATTGGAACTGATACTGAAGATTTGAATGGGCAAATGGATGCACTGTGCGACAGGTGGAACACGGTTTTTAAGGCAGTTGAGAGAAAAGTTCAGAATTTGGAGACGCAGATGCTATTCTGGCACCAGATCGAGCAAAGTGAGACTGAGCTCAGTGCTTGGTTGCAACACATGTCAGATATTCTCGGTTCCAGTGGAGCACCTCTTGGGTTCCAGGATTGCGAAACTGCAAGGTTAAACTTGGAAAAATATAAGGTGATCATTATATTATGTGGTATCTGCATGTAGGAAATTCAGTGATGTCCTTCAAGTAACTTAAGAGTTTGAATATTTGTTGCAAAATTGTAATGGTCGTCTGTCAGTTGATAAATGTTCTGTGTACTGGCTGATAATGAAATTGTTTGGCATTTATTTGTTGCCACAATTCATATTGCGATCATTTCATACTATTAACTGTGTACGTATTCTTACTTGTTCAGGCTGAACTGCCAACGTACCAACAAACTTTCTCAAGTATTTCTTCAAAAATGAACAGTTTAGAAGAACTGAATGGTGGAAGCATTTCTAGCATACAAGAACTGCAGAAAAATCTGAATGATAAGATGAGCACAGTTCATAAGTTGGCGCGGGACTTGGAAGTTGCTGTTGAGAAATTGTCTCAGCAGGAGAATGCCATCAGGCACAAGATGCAAGACATTGCCGATTGGCTTGTTGTTGTCAGGGATAATCTTTCAAAGATAGATACCAGTGCTGGTGCAAGTGTTGAATTGCTACGCAGACTGCAAGAACTACAAGTAAATATACATATATTTATGATTTCAGTTGCTTAATACTTGATACTAACACGTGCTCCCTCTCATAAGGTTATTATTGATGACTTGGAAAGTCGAAATCCAGACTTTGAAGCTCTGGAAGCACGAGTGAAACAAACCGAAGAGAAAACAGCGAGCAATGTGTCTGCTTTGCTGAAAGAGTTGAGAAATCTGCGTAGTCGGTAAATATTGTGGTTTCTATTTCGGTTGTTTGTGATTTGTTTTACCTTGAAGTCACTAATATTGTTTGTTCTGAACAGATATGATATCCTCAAATCACAGACAGTACAAGTTTCTGCTGGAATTTCAAATACTCTCCAGAAGAATTATGAAACCAGCCTTCAGTTAACGCAGCGATGGGTAAAGTCGAATTTGGAGAAACTATCCTGGTGCCAAACTGAATCCAGTGATAACGTGCACAGTTTGGAAGCAAAGGCATCTGCTCTAAACGATGTCGTTGCATCGGTCGGCGATGGTCAGAAACTGAAACTGCAGTTGGATGAGTTACGAAATGTACTTCAGCAGCATCTCTCTGACACCATTGTGCTGAATTCGGAAAGAGATGCCACCGAATTGGCTTGGAATCAGTTTGAAGAGACTCTCAACAAAACAAAGTCCAACCTAATGGACATGGTAACCGTTTGGAGACGTTTTGACGAATCATTGGAAACAATGGGCACAGTGCTGAAGGAAGTAGAAACCATTTTAAGGAATGAAACGGGAGCTCATTCTGATCTCTCAAAAACCGAGGAAATATTGGAAACTCTTAGAAATCTAAACGTTCAACTAGATGAGTTGCAACCAATAGTTTCTGAAATGATGGCAGCCAGTGAGAAAATTCATGAGATGTGTCCGGAAGGTCATGCAAGCCACCAGTCTAATCAAATGGCCACAAGGTACAAATCTAACAAGAAGATGGTTGACGATCTTCTTCAAAGATTGCATCAGCTGATTGAAAACCAAGAAATCTACGAAGCGGCAGTGAACAGCATGAATCTATGGTTGAACGATTTTGAGGATCAGCTGAGGACTCGGTCGATCGCTTCGCCTATTGGCGATAAGCCAACGATGGCCCTTGTGCAAAGGATGAAAGGCGTGAAGGAGCTCTTGCAGCGCAAGGCGGAAGCCCAAACGCTGCTTGGCTCAGCCATGTCAGCTGGAGAAACTTTGTACCCGGCCATAACAGCTGATGGGCGAGAACGTTTGAGGAGTGAATTGAGGACTTTGAGAGACAGATGGGAGAATTATTGGGAAAATGTTAATCATACATACAAAAGGCTTGAAATGGCCCTTATGCAATGGACTTCATTCGATGATAAGTGAGGATCATTTTTCGATTTTGACCAATTCCACGTTTGCACTTAAGAAATATACAAATTGAATGTTTAATTGTTCTTGATTTCAGTTGTACACAAGTTGCGCAGTGGCTGCAAGATATGAAATTGAAAGTTGAATCTAATACACAACCGCAATCCACCCTTCAAGATAAAAAGAGTTATTTGCAAATTCTCAAAGTAAGCATCACTTTAGCATATTCTGTTAAGAGTAAGTTATCTATAAGTTTAGCAGGCATTGAGATAATTGTCAATCTTTGAAAACATTACAGGGTTATCTGCAAGATGTAATGACATACGAGAGCATTATTGCTCAACTTGAAGGGCGAAATCAGGAGTTCCTTGAAGAAGACACTGATGAGACTGTCACCGGAATTCGACAACAGTTTGAAACGCTTAAAGAATCTTTGAAGGCAATATTTATGAAGATGGATGAAAACGCGTTTTGTTTCCAATTAATGCTCATTTGTTTTTACGAATTTGTGTACCGTACTCAGGCACAAGTTGAAGCAAGTAGAGAGCATGTTGCAGAACATGAAGCTTACCAGCGCAATTTGGAGCAATTCTATGACTGGTTATCAAATTTGAATACTGAGCTTGAAATCTGTAAAGATATGTCTGACCTATCCATGCCGGATTCTAGGCTAAATCAATTAAAGGTAAATTAGTTGTGGAATGATGCGTTACTTAAAACCAACCGCTTAAGAAATAATATGGAAATAATATTGAACTATTTTCAGGAACTTGAGGGACAAAAATCTAAAGGTGATGCATTCTTGCAAGATATTGAGCTCGGGCAAAAGCCTGTTGTGCAACATACGTCGCCTGCGGGTCAGCAAATACTACAAAAAGAACTGAAGAGTGCTTTGCTTGATTGGAAGAAGTTTACAGATGGCTGTGCTGAAGGAGAAGACCATCTCAAGGGCTTATTACACCATTGGGACGAATGCAATACTGGCATGGAAGAATTGTCAGCGTGGTTGAAATCGAAAGAAATTCAAGTGCTGGATCAGTCACTGAAGAGTACACTTGATGCGAAACAAGCACAATTGGAAATCATGATCGCCCTTGAGAAGGAAATCCTTGAAAAACAAGATGTAGTAGCTGCTTTAGTGAACCGAACCCAACATGTTGAAGGCGACACTCGAATTGGGGCTCTTGCTGCCCAGCTAAGTCTCAATTACCAAACGCTAAAGACTGCTGCCAAAGAAGCAATCTGCAAATTGGAATCTTTTATCAAAGAACACATTGCATATAATAAATGTTTTGCATCTTGCGAGCAACTCCTTCATGAAATGGGCGAAATCCTGGACAAAGATGAAGGTGCTCTTGGAGACTTGGAAGCTCTGAAGGACCGCAACAACAAGCTAGAGGAGTTGTCACTTCGAAGGACGGCTGAAGCGCCTAGAATTGAGGCAACTATAGAATTGGGTGAAAGGTTGTACTCTCACACCTCGCCCGAAGGAAGGGAAACCATCAGACAACAGTTGAGAAGCTTGCAAGAACGCTGGGATGGTTTGGTAGCCAACCTCAACGAGATGATCTGGAAGGCGGATACAAATCTGCAACAGCTGGAAGCGTTTTTGCAATCGAAAGAGCAGATTGAAAAGTGGTTAGGAGAAAGCGAGAATTCTTTGAAGAGCAACTTGACACTCAAGAATAATCTACTGGAGAAAAAGGCAGCTCTGCAGAACCATCGCATTTTCCATCAGGAAGTCGTAGCTCAAGAGAATGCAGTTACAGCTCTTGTAGGAAAAGCGCAGAACTTCTCCGCGTTGGATGACAACGATCAATTAGTAACCGATGTCCGTGATATGCAGGATGTGTACTCAAAGTTGAAAGCTAAGTCGCAGGCATTGCTAGACAAGTTGGAGCAAAACGTAGATGACCATCAGCATTACCAGACCGCTTGCAGAAACTTCCGGGAATGGATGAACACAGCTCAAGAGCAGCTATTGGCACTTTCAGACACTCATGCAGATGAATCGAAACTTTTGGAAAAGATGCATGACTTGAAGTTGTTGTCGAGGACAAAGGAAGAGGGTGAAAAGCAAATGCAACAGCTTTTGAGTTTCTGCAAGCAGGTAGCTGCCAACACAGAACCATCTAGCGAGAGCCTAATGAGAAAAGAGGTGGAGAATCTGCAAGAAGCTTGGCAGTTGTATCTATCGAACCTGGAAGATGTGGAGAAGATGTTGCAGTCAGTGATCGATCAATGGACTGCGCACAGGAAGAACATGGACAGGCTGTCTGATTGGATAGCTGAAGTGAGTAACGAGATTAGTTGTGTTACTCTGAAAGCAACGTTAAGTGAGAAGGAAAACCAGTTGAGGGAGTTGGAGAGTCTGCGAGAGGACATTGTGCGCAAAGAACCAGATGTCGATATTTTCATGGATCAAGCTCATGGATTGTTGCATAGTAGTGGTGTTGAGAACTTGAAGGCGCAGGCTTCACAGATCAATTGCAAATACCAAGCGTTACACACGAGCAGCAAAGAACTTGTGGTCAAATGGCAATCCATTGTCAACGAGCATGCTGCATTTGAGCGAGATGTGACTCTGGCAAATTCATGGCTGCATGATTTGGAGAAGAGCCTTCGAGATATAACTGCTGAGGATGATGCTGGCGAGCGAATGACCATGTTACAATACCTCGTAGCTGAAAAAGAGCGGCCATCGATGAAATTGTCGACAATGTTTGCCATAAGCGAAAAGATCTTACCAGATACTGCAGCCAATGGTCGTGAAGACATCAGGAACAAGCTAAGAGATCTTGAAAGTAGATGGCAGGCTTTAGATTGCCAAGTGGACGAGTTGCAGAAGAAGCTGGACACGCATGACCAGCAGTACCATCTGTACACGGAAGCCGTGCAGCAGCTGAAGGATTGGTTGGAATTGATGGAGAAACCGTTGAAATTGGAGCAATCTGGCATGCCTACCATCCAGGAGGTAAAAGCTAGATTGGCTCGTTTGAAGAACCTTCAGCAGGACGTCACATCGCACAAGAGGTTGTTGGACAACGTCAAAGATCGAGCTCAGTGTGTATTACAGCTGCAACCGCAGAATTCTGAACGAATCAACGAAACTGTTGACAGTCTTGCTGGTCAGTACGAAGACCTTCGAGCTAAGACTATCGCTGCGGTGTCTTCGGCCGAGTCCATTGGCGAGGATCTTCAGCGCTTTCAAACAATTCATCAAGCGTATCATGATTGGGAAATGCAGATGTGGGAGAAAATTAATTGGCATTCAGATTACAGTGGAAGTAAGCAAGCTCTTGTTGGAAGAAGAGATAAGGTGCAGGAAGTTGTTGAGGAATTGGTTGAAGGCGAACATAGGCTGAAGACTGTGGCGCAACAAGCAGAAGCTCTCATGCAATTCTTTTCGGAAAGGGCAAGGGAGACTTTGGAACGTGACTTGGTAAACCACAGGCACGAGTTAGTTAAGCTTCAAGCGGCTGTCAATGAGATCAGCAGTGGACTGGAAACGCGTTTGAAGCAGTGGAACACTTACGAGGAAAGATTGGATGTGCTTCTAGTATGGCTTGCAGACACGGAAAATACTCTCAAGGCATTTTCGCCAGAATCCACTATGCAAGGCAAGAAGGAACAGCTGCGCACATATCAAGACTTGCTGGTTGTAATACAAAAGGCAGAAGTGGACTTGACACAACTGAACAATGCAGCGGACGAATTGATACAAGTCAGTAAGGAGACTAGGATATCGGTGAATGTGCAGCAAGTCATTGGACGTTACCAGTCGTTACTGGCAACCGCCAAAGAGGTATTAAAAAGATGCGAGCAACAAGTACAAGACCATAAAAACTTTGTGCAAAATTATGACCAATTGACCGAGTGGCTGACAAATGCCCAGAACAAGATTCTTCAGTGTTCGGAGTTATCTGGGGACAAAGATTCTCTGAAGCGTAAATTTGAAGTGGCAAAGGACCTGATGCGTGACAAGTCAGCAGTCAACTCTCAGCTGAATGTACTTGTCGATGCCAGTGAAAAGGTGTATCCTAATACTTCTCCAGAAGGTCGAGATGTGATGTGGCTCCAAGTGCAAAGCCTGCAACAGGGTTGTGAAGCCATCTTTGATTCAGTGAGCGCAGTTTATCGAGACCTAGAGAGCAAGTTGTGCAAATTGTCAATGTACCAAGAAGATCTGGTCAACCTGTCCGAGTGGATGAAAGAGGTTGAAGCGCAATTGGGACGTCGAATCCGTCTAATGTCCACTCTGGAAGAGAAAAAGTCACAACTGAATTCATACCGGGCAATTCGACATGATCTGGAAGCGCACCACCCAACTGTTCTCGAAGTAAAACGCAAGTCTGAGAACCTTTCCGATGGGGACAATAGCGTTGAAGAAATGTCGACAATTGTCGCCAATTACAATGATCTCACGCAAAGAACTCAAGCATTTATAGAGAGATACGAGGCAATTGTTGGAGTCCATCAGCAGTTGTCTTCTGTGATCAAGGAAGCCAAAATCTGGTTGGCCTCCTCCACAGCATCTCTGTCATCTTGCTCGGACATAACAGTGGACAGAATTGGTTTGCAGAGCAATTTGGAACGGCTCAAGATTCTTCAGGCGCTCATCCCTGATGAAGAATATCATGTGACCAGAGCCAAACCATTGAGCAAGAAGGTGATAGCTGATACTGCAGATGAAGGCCATGCAGCCATCCGAAAGGCTGCGGAAGATCTGGACAGTGAGTTACGATCACTCAAGTCTAACATCGAATCGGCAATTGTAAATCTAACCTCGCGAATTGCTTTGTGGGACGAGTACGACCAAAGACTAGAAAAGCACAGTGCATGGTTCAAAGAGATCGATTCGAAACTACACATGATTGACTTGCAACCTACTTTGAATGATAAAATCGATCAGCAGGAAGCGTTGAAAAATCTACAGGGAACCATCCGGGCCAAAGATATCGAAATGGATGTAATTGCTGAACTAGCACAGCAGTTGTATGGTGGCTCTGGTACTCATCGTGGAAGTGTGATATCAGATCTTGGCATTGCATACCAACAACTTTCTTCCAGAGTCAAGGATCTGGTGGCTAAGTGGCAACAGTACGTTTCAAATCATCGTGAATACGAGACCCGAGTATCCTCCTGTAGATTGCTGATGGCCGACATAGCAAACAAGCTGAACTTCTGTTCGGACCTTGGTAGTGGAACACTGATTGACCAGGAGTCTAAATTGGCGGCCATCAAAGAACTTATCGTTCTCAAGGAGGAAGGCTATGGAAAGCTGCAATCTGCAGTAGAGATGGCACAGATCACGTTGGCAAATACGTCTGCCGAAGGGCATGCTGCAATCAATAAGAATGTGGAGGAACTTCAAGAGGAATGCAGCTTATTAACGTCAAGGATGGTAGAGACGAAAGCGATTTTGGATGAGACCATTCAGAAATGGGCCGGATTTCTGGAGAACATTCGTCGGATTGACAATGTCTTGGAACAAGTGGAATCTGCACTTAGAGAAGTAGCACCATTTCAAGCAACACTGTCTGAAAAACGGAACCAGGTGGAACGTCTCAAGGTGGGAAATGCCCCATTTTGTCGTATGACAACGTGCTAAATTGATTTTGACTCGGATCAAAAATTTGTGTTGCTTTTCGTTTCTGATTCTGCAGGCTCTTGGACAGCAGCTGAGCAGCATCAATGACCATTATGATGTGGATGGGCTTCGTCTGAAAATCAGTGAATTGGCACTTGCAGGACAACAAGATCAAGCTACGCAACAAGCGGACGGCATTCTTCATCGACTTGATGTAATATCGGAAACTGTCAAGGTATATGACGTTGATAATGGCAATGTCACAGTGTGATGTTTAAATATGGTGATTTGAAAGAAAAAACAATTGTGTGATTGCAGAATCTTGCAAAGGAGCGTGAGCAACAATGCAAGGACCATAATATTTACAAGGAAGCATATGATGATTTGGTGATATGGATTAACCAGACCAGAGACAGAGTCCCATCAATGACTAGATCGCCTCTTGGGGATAGATTAGCTCTTGAAGCTGGTGTAGCTGCCCTTGACCAAGTCCTAAACAAGATGACCCAAGGCCAGATAAAAGTCGATAATGTCATGAGAACTGGGGAAGCTGTTCTCAATGCCACATCACCTTCTGGTCAAGATCTCATAATCGTTGAAATGAAGTCTTTGCAGGAGGATTTTGAAACGCTTTTCAAAGATATTCAAGATCAGAAAGACAAGCTCGGTACATATTCCATGAAACCAGTGTGTATGGTGAAATAACTGGATGACGGATATTTGATTCCTTATATTTCAGAGATCATTTGCGTCCAATGGCGAGAATTTAAAGAGGAGTACGAGGAGATGTCTGACTTACTCCAGAAGATTGAAGCTGAACTGCGTACCAATAAGACAACACTAAAGTCATCTCTGGACGAGAAACTTGGTTTGATGCAGCATACAAAGGTAATTAATTCCAACAAGCAAGAATTTAGTGTAGTTGGCATCCAATGAATGGCAATGAGCCTTACTAGGTATTTTGTTATTAGTCTTTGCTGGAACAGCTCCAAGTAACCGGTCAGGAAAAATTATACAGATTGAATAAAATCACGGAAGGTCTCATGGCATCGCACTTGGACACGTATGTTGGCAACCAGTTGCGCCACCTTAATTCAAGACATCAAGTGCTGGTGAATATGGCCAAAGATGTCCTAATGAAAGTAGAGCAGAATTACGAGCACCACAAGTTGTACGAGGAAAACCATTCAAGTGCCAAAGTGTGGATGGAGGAAGCGCGGCAAATCACTAAAGATTGTGGCGAGTCTGTGAGTACCAAAGAAGCTCTGCAGGCTCAGTTAGAACGTATACAAGGTCTTCTTGAAAGGCAAGATGAAGGTAGTGCTCTGGTTCAAAGCGCTGTGAATTGGGGTGAAAAAGCTGCTCGCAGCTCACGACCTGAAATGAAGGTGACCATCAGTAGGACACTGGCTGATCTGCAGACAGAGTGGGATAGATTGAATAAGAAGATGTCTAATGCCAAGGTGGGGCTAGAGTCATCGTTATTACAGTGGGCTGACTACAGCCAGAGTTACGAACAGCTCAAAGGATGGCTTAGTGAAAGGGAAAGCAAATTGAATGAGGTACTGGAGGACAAAGGGGAGGCTTCAGGGAAAGGCATTGGAGAAAAGCGAGCTCGTCTTCGCAAAACAAATAGTTTCGTGTTGGACATTGTTGCCTTTGAACCAGTAATAGAGTCTGTTAGCACCAAGGCCGAGGAACTACTTCAGAAGAGCCCGCAGTGTCGGGTTGCTGATGATGCCAGTGAAATAGCAACAAAGTACCAGTCATTGTCCAAACAAGCTCGTGAGTTCCTAGAGCAGCAGAAGCAACTTGTGCAGAAGCACCAGTGCTTCATGGATTTGAGCCAGGAATTCCTGCAGTGGCTGCGAGTTGCGAAGGAAAAGCTTGTCAAATGTTCAAGCCCCATAGGGGATAAAGAAAGCCTGACAGGCAAAATGAACCAAATGAGAGTATTGGAAAAGGAAGAGGATGATGGGGAAGAGAAACTGGGTTGTGCGCTAAGTGCCGCAGAAGCAGCTTTGGAAAACTGCGAGGATCAAGATGATAAGAACATGATGGAAGAGGAAGTTGGCACGCTTCGTGACGAGTTTGAGCGGTTCCGGGCGGCTGTTTGCGCCACTCAAAGCTCATTGCAAGCTGCACTGTCTAAATGGACAGATTATGAAGAGCTCTTGGAGAAGTGCAGCGCGTGGTTGACGGAAACCGAAGCCTCGATGCAAGAATTTACCAAACTGCAGTCTGATTTGAATGGCAAGAGGTCACAACTGGAGCA
>WWPM01023474.1:0-39904 GCA_023279145.1 Glomeris maerens
GTTATTAATAATTACTATTAATATTACTTCTATTATTACAATATAGTACATACTTTAAGTTTACACCATGTTAATAATTTAGTGGTCGTATAAGCATCATCATTATTATTACTACTTACTACTACTATTAATATTATTATTAATATTATTATTTCAGCACCGGTTCATTATTTCCAAAATTACGTTAAACCTCCTCCTCCCAAAAACTATAAACCCCATTCATAAAATTCAGTTCGCCGATCTCATAGAAAATATATTAGTGGGGGGGGGAATAAATAAGCACGGAGTACAAAATGAAAAGCGATTTAAAAACGAACGGATTTTGCAAATGCAGATGAAATGGATCCCGAGTTGAAAGTCTAAAATAGTAGCACGTCCATTTTTATAACGGAAAATCAGCTGACCAGACAAGGAGGTGCATCGTTGATTTTCAACAGGAAGCGCAGTCACTGATTTACCAATAGACGCCGCCCCCGAATTAATACCACCCACATACATCTGCACACCTTCGTACTGACATTTCCAAATTAGTAATTACAGTATTTGCTAATTCCTGATTATAGAAATATACTTACATGTTATTGAAACACTAATTCAAATGAGTATTTAATTTAAATTGTTTGTATGGTAGCCATTACAAATTAACGAAGCGGAGATTTGCAACCGGGTTTGGGCGCCATCTTGTACTGGGAGCGACTGGAGCGCCACTCTTTTCGCTACGGCGCTCGTGGAAAGTGCGGGTCTGTAAGGGGAAGTAGGGGGTGGACTAGGGCTAGGGAAAAGGGCGTGGAAAGAAGGAGGGCAGCAAGATGGCCGGCCACAGATCACCGGCTTCAATTACGACAAACTGAAGCAGCCATCCATCGCGCCATAACTCGGCACAAATGGCTTTTTTTTTCGCTCTGAACGCTCGGCATCGCTCCAACGGCATCAATAGACACTGCCATCAACAACAACAATAGACAACCCCATGTATACTGGGCCACTGAGCCAAAAGCTCCAGAGAAAATAAGCGAGAAAAGCGAAACGCTGTGTAATTCTGCGCATGATCTGAGCGGTGATCTGAGCAAAAGTTCGGTTTGGAAATTGCGATGACAACAGTTAAAGGTTAACTGACATGGTTTTCTAATACGTATAAGATACCTTCAAGACACCTGAAGTAAAGTCTTTTAACGGATAAGACACGATACAGCCAAAAGAAATTTGAGTGTCTTATAACTCATGCATACTGTAATTCTTTGGGAAAAAATATCATTATTACTTCAGATATTTTAAATCAAAGTCAGGATTTTATGTGGATGAAGAAGTCATTCACTTTGCTTGTGTAGGGGAGGGTGAGCACAATGGAAGCTTACTTGAGACTTATTACCCCTTTCAGCGGCCATCTTGAATTGGTTTAAAGAGGTCCATGCTGGTACTGATGGAGCTCCTTTATTAGACAAGTGTTCCCACATTGTTCTTCACTGTAATTTTCAATATGTCTTATAGAAAACATTTAAAAGTATGCATTTTGAAACAAGGTACCCTCGTATATACAGGGTGTCTCTAAATTCATGGTCAACATGAAAACAAAACATAAAGCTTAGGTTTTTAAGTAGGATCTACATAAAATGTTACATCCATAATTCATGCTCCCTACATCTTTATTAGAAACGCATAATGTATGATCGATGGAAAGATGTGGGGAGCATGAATTATGGATGTCACATTTTATGTAGGTCCTACTTTTTGGGGACATGGGTTTATAGGAACTTTGCCTTGTTTTCATGCTGGGAAGATACCCCCTGTCAGTATTGACCATGAATTTAGAGACACCCTGTATATCTGTGCCACACTTCTTTAGAAGGGGAAAGTTACTTCGCACTCAAAGCTCCAGAAAACCATAATTTATTAAATTAAAACAATATTTTGGCCACACACTTGATTCAAAGTTATCCGCAATCAATTTTTTGAATTGTTACATTTTCATATTCAAAAAAATATTTGTGTAATTAACCTACATCAGATAGAAATAAAGTTTTGCTGTAAGCAATTAGCGCAAAGTTGTTTGTGGGCGGACAATAACTAAATAAATGAAAATTACCGATCTTTTTTCGCTGTTGTTTCTAACTTCCCTCTTTGAACAGCTCCTAACTTCAGTAGAGCCCCAAAACTCAACTGTTCACTACAATTTCAGTTATTTTTCTAGGGAAGGTGTCAATGGGTTTGCATTTAAAAACACGTGACAGTTCGCCTTTAAGACACCTGCAGCTAAACGGAAGAAACCGCAAAGAGATGCTAAAATTCCTCAGAAGACGTCTTGAACTCAAAAAGTGTAAAGAATTTGCAGCAGCGGTTTTATAGGTCGTCAATCAAAAAAGGTGAGCAAGAAATGGTCCTAAATTGTGCAGGCAAATAAGGTTTTTCACGAGTCATGCAACGAATCCAAAAAGATCACATATGTCTACTAATTATTTCTACTAATGTCAAAAAATACACACGAACATCTTCAGGAATTTTCCTAATTAATTACAAGCTGCGTAAAATGCGATTTCACACATTTTACAAACGAAAAAACAGACAAAAATTACTTGTATGCAAATGTAATATAATAACAGATCCTCCATCCTCTTAAACTCGGGAGAGAAATTAATGTAGAAATTGCAATTTAAACTTGCACAAACTTGATTCAATAAAATACTATATGACACAAACATAGAATAATCGACCAAATTCCGAATGAAATTCCAAAATATTATTATTTTGAATTATTGTATAACATAACTTACTTTTACATGTCCATAATAACATCATATTTTAGTATATGGCTGTCCTAAATAATTAACCTAATGCAGTAAACATTATTTCTGCTTTGTTATATAAACTTGTTGCACTTTCACACTTATATCAAATACTAAATCAAATATTGATACTGTAATTACATACCTACATTCAAGGAAAACCCAATTACAGATTCAAAAACTGAGAAACCGACTTAATGATCAACCTTCTTTTATAATTAATGTACACATTAACGCTGCGAATAAATCTCATTGAAACAAGGCTGGAGACAAAGTCAACTTTTGAAACTGAAACGCATCAATATTGTAATTTAATAATGTATATATATCATAGTTTATTTACCCACATGGGGATCGAAACAAACTGGGGAAAAATAAACCCAATCGGATATCGTATTAATAACAAAATTGAACAATAACGTCAATGTGCTGTTTCATTTCAACCAAAACCAAAAAAAACATTCAACCGGACGTGAAGCAAGCAAATGGCGATTATCCATAATTAGTTTGTTTATTTTTTCCTTCTCTATCTTTAATTCTTGAGCCTATATAATATATGTTCTTTGACCTTTCATAGTCAATCGGGTTGCCTTTTGTCTGCAGACCATCTGCCTCCTCGCAATTACACACCATCAGATGGCATATATTTAAATTGCATCGAGTACATGCAAAAAAAAGATTACAAAAAACCCGAATTGAAAATGAATCGATGGATGGAAACGAATGCAACGCCCTCTATACGTCACCGACATGGCTTTGTACTATAATTAAGATGCATATACATCCTTATAATAATCGATAAAACGAAGGTGTTGCATTGTTGTTCATATCTGTGTCCCTCTAATATCTCCCCTTTGCTGTCAATGACTTCGAGGACCATCTGTATATGTTGTTGCGCAATACAACATGGAGGGCAGATGTTTTGTTACACCGACCGCCATTTTCTAATTAACTTCAGAGCCATTGCAACGTCCGTTTCTTAGTTGAAAACCTAAGCTAAAACGAGTTCATTACGTGGGAAAACGTTTCCCCAGTGGCGCCACCAATGGGCCTAGCAGGCACTAAAATACTACTACATAACTTCATCATTGGGACCTTTTCCTGTCTGCTTTCTATTTATTTTGTTCCGGTTAAAAACATGAATGTGGATAAATTGAAACTTTATTTGCGTACATATATAGTTGGTTCGCATTCAACGTTGCACTATAGTTACACATGAATAAATTAGTTTCTGACTTATGTAAATTAATTAAGTATCTTTAAATACAATAGTGATAGGTCTTGAGATTTACAATATCTCTGAAATAATTGTGGCGATATACAAGTGTAATATACAAAGTTTTGATTTTATGCAACTTGAAATTGATCCAATTTTGAGTGCGAATCGACTATACATATATTTTCACAATATTTACGAGAACTTTTCAAGCACAATAGGATAAATAATGCAAAACTTAAATGTTATGTATAATAACAAAAATTACAAGTAGAAACAAAATTAAAGTGTTATTGTAATTATTTCAATTTTCTAAGGGAAAATAGCAAACATTTGTTTCTTATTTTTTATATAATTCTCTGCCCTGGTCCTTTGCAATGTCAGTTTTACATTTCTTGCCAGGTATCCCAAAGGGCCTTCTTTGCCAACATCATTCTCCCACATAAACCAAAAACTAATACACCTATATGCCTTATAGCTTCCAATATATGGTTTTTTCATTTCGTAATTTTTTTTTGCTCTCTCCACAGCTATGGGTTTGGGCCCTGAGACTTATATCAGTCCACCCTCAATATATGCCACGCACCTCCATTGATCATTCATTCATACTATGTAGGAAAATATTTCACTGCGATCAAATTTTCCTTCAAAATATAGCCTATATATGCACATTGATCATTCATGTATGCAAGTCTTACTATATAGTATATAATATACTCTCTACCAATTCAATGATGCACACTTTTTAAAGTGCACCCAATGGCAATATACATATACATATACGTGCAACAAATTGATCGGTTGCAGGCAATAATAAAAACGCTGTGCATTAAGACCTTAATCCGCAGCGTTTTTCGATCCAACGAAATTCTTCTAAACTTAGTCATCAGTCATTCCACCCATCTCTAAAATACAGTATATATCAATACACTGGATAAAAGTATAATCACTGCATGCTTTTACATAGAACATATGGTCTATTTCAGCTAAAGCTTTCTTATAAATTACACTTTCGGGATCAACACATGTCAGAACTTTGAAATTTTCTTCCCAAATTGATGTTGTATAAAACGATGTCAATTTAAGCCACACCCCTGTTATTCAACAGCCAATGAGGAACTTATGAAGATTGAAGTGAAATAGACTATATAGTCACAAACTTTTGATTAAGCTATCAATGAAAAAACTTATTGAAAGAATCATCCAAAAGTTTAAATCAAACAAAGTTTAAATTCCAATTAAGGAATATTCTAAAATCTCTAATTTCATTGAAATTGTAATTAATAATAAAAACAATAGTTGCAATATATTTCAATGAGAAATGCATATTGATGTTTACCATGTATTTAATAGCAAAAAACACATGCTATCTTTTTATTCAAGAAAAACAATAGGCAGAAATGCATGAATAGTATTTGCACAAAGTTACAACTTCCCCCTGCAGTAAATAAAGTAAAATCTACTGTTAGATCACCTATAGCTTATTTACCATATATTCAGTTATTTATTAGGTCTGTATAACATATGCTAACAGAAGGCCCATTTGTAGATCTTCGACGTCAGGTGCAGGAAACTCATTTTCGGAGCAATATAGTAAATGTACAGCATTTTCTTTTTGAAAATAACATAACAGTATTGTATAGAAATCGAAATCAAGGGTTTTTGTTACATTGGGATGGACTTTAGGAAATTAAAGTCGAGTAACAACGAAAATGTGATACTGAAAAAAGGCACGTAAGTGGAAATTGGATGGCGAAACGAGCAATTTCGGTCGTCATCGAAGATCGATCGATTGCTTGCTTTTTAATCGCCAAAAATACAAAACCCATTGTTCTCAATTGGTCACCGATCATTACGGACTTTCATTGTTATCTCCTTTCATTTATTCATATACGTTAACAATAGCTAAATTCGAAGCAAGCGAATTGTTTAGCATTTCACGAATTATTCACATTCAATTTCGCAAAACTTTTTTTTTTGAGAGGTTGTTGTAAACACGCAGAAATTTCTCATATTAGGTGGATCCAGGTAATGAAAACATAACACGCAAGACAAGACCCTTAATTGACTTTCAGAAACATTTCAAATTTCGATTGAGGCAATATTACAAACTTGTATACAAGTCAAACTTTCTTAAATTCGTCATTGGGGATCGATTGACATGTCAAACTCCGCCCACTGAAGATTGTTCAGCCAATCCTTTTACAACTTTGACAATAATCTATTTCAGTGAAACGTATAGTAAATTGAAAGGGAGGTGTAAAATAACTAGACAATTTACAGCACATCTATCTGCTGCTAACAAATTGTAAAGTTCAACGATTGGTTTGATATTGTATAAGAAGTGGGCGGGGTTTGTACGTGTCCATCCCCCAAGTGAGAGATTTATGAAATGGACTATATAGTATTCCTTAGAAATACTATCCAAACTTACTCCAGGTTCCCTTATATTATAAATCATATCAGGAAACATTGTATAAAAAGAAAAAGATAACAAAATTAACTTCTAAATGTTGTCAATTAAATAAAACAATCGTAACAATTGTAAAAATCTTAGTAAACAAAGTTAAGATTTTATAAAAAAAAAAACCTTATCACTGACTATATATAGATATTATTAGGCAGCTCTACCATAATTGATGACACCAAAATATTTTACATATATACTTTGTGGCAGAAATTAATTTAAGAAAAATGTTGGGCGTTTGGGAATTTTTCGGCGATTGAAAGAAAAACGAGATGACAATACATTTGCTGATAATGTATGTATATATATATGCTAGCAAATCGATACTTTTTAATATGCATGCGGTGTTTGATGGGGATGGTATATACGTGTATATAAAAGGCAGGCAAAGATATTGAAGCTTGTCTAACAAATCGATGCAGTTATTAGGGAATCCCGCAGCGACAACAGCGCCAAACCAAACTCATCCACTGTTTAAGCCACTCAAACTAAATCGTAAAATACATTTCCAACAATGAAAACATTTCCCTTCATCTTCTTTTTTTCCCACACACATTTACAATGTCACACTTTAAACAATGGCTTCTCAATTTCTTCTCTCTCGGAATTCATATCATATACATATATGAATGTAAACTGAGAAGTAATTTCCAAACATTTTCATGCACTCAGGTTTATCGTTTCCTATTCATTTGCATAACCTATATAGCATTAAATCATTCGTGTTTTCTTCTCTTCTTTCTCTCTACCCACATCCCTAAATATATAATGTGAAATTTCAATAGCTAGGGGAGCTGTCAGAAATGACAAGATCCGCAATTTCAGCACTGTCATTGTGTGTATGTATTTTACAGGGCCACAAATAACGAATATGTGAATTCAAGGACTCGCTGAAATAGCTATATACCAACATTCCCTTCCCTTAATTACTTGCTTATTATATGCATTTAAGTAAAAAAAAAACAAAAACAAATACGACAGACAAGAACAAAAACAAAGATTCCAGGTATAATCTTCATGATGTGAATTGGAAAACAACAGCCTATAAATTACGAAGTGCAAGAAATAAAAAAAAAAAACAAAATTCCCGTCATTTTTTTAACCTATATACAGCTGAAATTTGATTTTGCATAGACATACATTCAATTGTTAAACAAACTTTTTTTAAAATTGCGATATACAATGTCAAATTTATTTTGGCACTTAATTTACTCAATAAAATACTCAAATTTACTTTATTTTCAATACGTACATCCCTGAAATTAAAATCCCCTATACTATATTAACCAATAGATGCAATTTCTGCATGTAGTACAAGTTTAACGCGCAGTGAATAAACAGGAATTTCAGGATTGTCAATATTATATTAAGGAAATGTAATCACTGGACTGAAATAATTCCCCAAAAATAATCCTTATTCTTTGCATTTTACTTTCCAAATAATGAAATGATCTATTATACGACAAACTATAACTTTACACAAGTCAAAAAATCAACGATGGATATTGATATCCGTGAATATTGATTTTTGGAATATCGAGTATCGATTTCTGCAAGTGAAGTTGAGGGAATTATTTAGTTATATATTGTTTCAGGTTTTCAGTATTGCTATTTGCGGAAAGCATTCAATTTGTGGCCCCAGAATTTCAGCATCTCCAGAAATAACCTCCTCCCGTTCTCCATGGACTAAACAGTCTGAAAAGTAATAAGCAGCGACACTTTTGCAAACATTTATTTGCGACCCAACATTCCTTTCTGCCAAAAATCCCAACTCGACGTGATCGAACGAATCGATATCGGTCGCGATATCGATATCGATATTGGGGCTCTTCTGAATAATGCGCGAGAGGAGTGAGTGAGTGAAGAGTACGAGTGCTGGGTCAAGGCTAATTTTAGCCTCGTATGCGCAAGGTTCCGATTACATGTATTCTTGGGCTGGCAACAGAACCACATTCGTTCACAACTTTTACAATCCCCATAAATAAACTATTATCAATTCGCAGCAGCAACTTCTTTCGCAACAAAACAATTTCCAGAACTGCATTATCTATATTCAAGATCGAGAAACACACCCTCTATATTAACGCAGTGTTTCTCATTTCATACGCGAGGTGGCGCACCGAAAACGGCTGTTGTTTAAGAGCACTTTCTCAAAATGCGCCACTCTGGACTTTCTTTGCGCATGCAATTGCAATCAAAGGTCACTTTCAAGCCCATATCTCCGCACAAATACACATAAGGATAGTCTAAAACACCTGAAAGTGCCCCTAAACAATAATGACCATTTCTAAGATGTTGAAATCTATATTGTTTCAAAAATCTGCTATAATTGCAATTCGTAATTCAAACAAATTCAAGATTGATTTGAACCAGATTTTACTCTTTCTTTGGACTTATACAAAGGACCCTGTAATTGGCTATATATGTAGTTAGTTTTGAGTGAAACATTGCATGTCTTTCCATGACAACTTTATTGAGTGGGTGTAAAGATAACGAAGCCAAGAAAAAAATTAACAGATCCAGAAAAAAGAGTTGGATATGTGATCCAATGGAAATAAATATTGGCAAACTTTGATCTGTTTTTTTCTTTCTTTGGGCGAAAATCGGAAGCTGCCATTTTTCTCCAGATCTCAAATTACACACTTTTCATTCAACTTGGTTCGACATGGCAATGAGAGAATCGCATTCAGTCCACTTTGATCTGGTCAATTCACCGACCGGCTCTTCTACTTATTTATTAACTAATTAATATCATATATACGCTGTCAATTACCAGTGCCATCAGATAAGCACCGGACATTGCGACTCCAATCAACAGCGAGAATCCAATTTCGCTATACACAAGTGCACTACACTTATATACACACTTGCTGCCAACATATCAACTCCAAAAATCTGCTTCTATACACACACTAAATCAAAATTCTCACCTGTTAACTATTACTCTAATTCACTAATTCAATAATATACACACATTCAACAGTGAATGGTGAAGTGTCAAATTACATTGGAGGAATTTCGCAAAATTAAAACTCAATTGCAGCTAAGAGTTTCATTATCAATATATCACAAAATGCACTTTCTGAGAAATTTATATAAGCACTTGTGAATGAAAATTAATTGAACATAGCCCATAATAAACTTTTGATTAACCGAAACAAAAAGTGCGTAATTTACTGCAATTGCAATTCACAACATTATTAATCTTAATTTTAACCTGAGCATGTCTTATTATAATGTTGGGATGTGCAATAAGAAGTTGTACTTTGTATGACTTTCTACAGTATATAAGGGACATTTCCACGTCATAATATAATATAAAATAAACATATGTGTTGACCTTCGTTGTCAGGATCATGATCTGGGAAGTCAGTGTATACATTTTCAATCTGGACACGGAAAAAAGTACGCACAGTTCATAAACAAATTAGAGCAAGTGATAAAATTAATTGTAAGTAATTGATAACCGGCAGAACACGAAACCAACATCATATTCTAAAAGTAGACTCTATTTTTCTTAAATTAACATTTGTTCAAGGACTTTGATAAATTGCAAGTCCAAGAATTAGTCAGACACTATTCTGCATCGATATTCACTTTTCAAAGTCATTCAGAGGTGTACAAATACATACGTCCAAAAGAAAGTTCTTCATAAACTTAAGGATTGTTAGAATTACACCTATGTATATCTATTTCCCACAATCATCGATATGACCATTGGAAAAATTAATATACACTCAAAAGTAAATTAAGATTAAGTACTGTCTTATAATCAGAACAATCGGCGACCAATCATGATTTCATGCAACTTAGCAACTACAGGGTGTAACAAAATTATGTGTATACAAACTTACAGGGCTTACTTACTACATGCACGAACACAAACGCTTCAAGGTCATTCAAGTTTCTATTTCTTTAATATTAGAGATAAGTTGGCAGTTGCAATCGGAAAAGTGTGGTTGGAGGGGGGGGAAGGGGGTCCTTTGTGAGAATAACTGTGAAAACAGAAATGAAATCGGCCAAAAAATACGTATTGCAGCCGCCAGAGTCAGATCTCTCAAAACTGGACTTTTTCTTTTGGGGATTCGTGAAGGCCCCTGTGTACGAGACAGAGCCCTTCAATAGTATGATTTAAAGGCTCGACTTCATGGTGCATGTGCCCTGGCAAACGATGCTCGCATTATGGGCAATGTGAGAAGAAACCTCATCACTGTATCGCCACGAATGGTGGGCATTTCGAACATTGTCTGTGATTATTTCCATAATTAGCAATTGTTTGTGTTGTATGTACAAAGAGCATGTGGCACAATTTGTTAGGCTCCATGTTTGTCTCACCTTGATTTCACCAACACAGTGTATTTGGCTTCCTTGCATGGTTTTTCATATCACTTGGATGCAATGCAGGCAAGCCCTTGAATGGCAAGAGCGGTTTTTCGGAGTCTGTAATACGTATTTGTCCGATTTCTGTTTCCACAGTTATTCTCGCAAAGGACCCCCGCACACTTTCCAACTGCAACTGCACACTTATCTTTAATATTAAAGAATTTGAAACTTGAATGGCCTTGAAGCGTCGATCCAAGGCCACGGAAACGTTCGGAAATGGACAGCCCCCAAGGTGATTCGCAAGATCCGTATCACGTATTTCTGTCACTCACTGTAAATTGGGAGGTTGGAAGCGAATCCGTGAATCACCCTGTATATACCCCATTTCAGTTGAACAATCCGCAAAATCACTGCAGCCAATCACGTCACTTGCAACCTGATTGGCTGCAAAATGTCTTTTTTGTTAGGCCACATCCATTCAATGCAAGGTTGAACTGAAATAGACTATAATATAGTCCAATCGGATTCGTTTCGCAATTGAGGATTATTGGGGTTAGGTGTGTCCCAATAGACACGGCCCTTTGCGCAATTCGGAGGAGAAATGCATCGCAAAGTGCCAATGAAGACGGCAAAATAAAGAAAAAAAAACATATAGACCATCGCCAATACATAAAGCTCTTCGTGTTTTGTTCAGACTTTTCCGACTTTGGGGCCGTATGAGCCAATAAAGCCGATTGCCTGAATAGGGCCAACTCCCAAAGCTCACCTTTTACATACATATATTTTATACCCAAGCATCTTTCTTTCTCTCATATATAGAGACACACAAAGAAAGAGCCCTTTCCTTGCTTCACTCAAAACACCGAAAGACCAAAAACCTAAAATCACACGCCTTTGGGACCGTTTACATAGAACCCGTCCAACTCCTGCGCCACTAAAACTTTTCACAACTTGCCCATATTTCCTCCTCAACACATGTCACTTCCTTACTTCCTTCCACACTACTTCATCCTAGATAACTAAACAAACAAACAAACCAAGCCCAGTGTCAAAAATCACCGAAATGCGGTGGGACCCAATTGAACGCAGTCAAAACTGATATTGATGGAAGGAAAAACACAAAACAATTAACACGACTGTATTTCGTTCAATATACACATATTCAAATCACATATCGTTGTGATTAATTGCAAACTCGAACGTAATTAAGTTCGTTTCAAACTTCACATATTGGTATTTTAACAAATCAAATTTTACAGTATTGAAGGTGCTACAATTAAGGGGAATTAATCGATTATTCCAAGCTTTTCCCATATTACTGTTTTCAGGGAAACGCATTATGCAAACAAACACAAGGCCAAGGTCGTTGAAACAGGTAATAACAGGAATATAATGCACAAAATGAATGTGTTACAATATAGCATTGACGAAAGCCAGACCTGAAGGAAGGAAAGATACTTTCATCGCACAAGGACATTGACTTTTTTCTTACGTTGTGTACGTCTTACCTCAGCCATGCACACTCAATTATTGCAATTTTCCAGTTTCTTTCCACCGAAATTGATAATCCACTTCATAATTCCGCCGAGAAATTACAAATTGCTTTCAGATTCCCAAATTCCCATGACAACATATACGTAACTTTTGCCAGAAAAGAAAAAAAGATTCAAATGAATGGGTGAGAAGAAAATTGAATAACTAAATCATTTAGCAAAGACTGGAAATTATTTTTTTTTTCAGGAAGAAAACTTCCCAATACCCTGACAAATTTCTTGAAGAAGTATCAAATTCCCAGACTTCGTATATTATTGGGAAAAATCGTCAATTTTCTAGATATTTGACCGGAAGGTTGTATGCATTATTAAGTTCAATCGTCCAATAACAATTTGCACTTATAATGGATGTCCATGGCATTTCCTGTCAAGTCATTGTTGAGGGGGAGGGGCTTTTTGCATTGTCAGCGTATAAACTTTTATTTTTCACTTCTTCAACATGAATCAATCCGATGTTTTAACCTCATTTGTGACACGTGTCACGCACACAAACTTCCCTCCAACATTTGCGTTTCAATTTCTAAATATAAAAGACAACACATTGTTTAATAACCAATTAAAAACACCCCAATATGTTCAAGGTCATGGCCCAAATCACAGGATTGTCTTTCTCGATCACATAATAATTACGAAGTCAAATTACACAGGACACAAAGTTTCAATTGCAAATTGACCAACATCTCAATGATAGAAATGTTAAAAATACTTTTCCTGACAGTATAGTAAGCAAATCTACGAATAATTGTGTAGTACTAACCCCAGAACAGTAATTACTTTAATTGACAGTGTGTATGGTTCAAAGTTATTGACAAAGAACTGTTACAATCACGATTGAAATATCATTTTTAATAAAGTTACACTTGATCAGAAATTGAGTCTGTCATTTCTTAAGTGCAACTTTGAGTTAGGAAGTTTCCAATTTTATTTTCTACATATTCCCCGAGTTTTTCTTTCTACATTATTCCACCAGAAATCTAAATTTCCTTATAAATTGTCCAGGTATTCCCTCGTGAGTTTCCCCAAACTTCAAAGTCCAACAACAAATTTACAGATCATTAATATCAAAGTCGTTTCAAAATATAATAACAGGTCCATTGTAATCGCAACAACTGAAACTGCATTTTTAAAACGCAATTTGGCTCTAAAACATTACAAAATAATCTCTGCGTATCCGTGATTAAATTTAACACGTAATTATTACATGAAAATGGCGCCATATTTCCACTTGGAAATAATGACTTGGTTTCATAATTTAAACAGCTTCATGTGTATCAACCGTATAACATTCAAGTGGAATATTTCAAACGAAATCGATCAGTGATTTCGATATTGCAATTTGCGAATTGTGTTCAAAACGATTTACTCTTTTAAATGCCCCCCCCAATGATGTTGTTAAGACCTGGTATAAATTATTAACTCAAAAATGAAAATAACATTTTGAAACAATACAATATTGACGTCATTGTTGCTCGACATCAACTGAATTGAATGCTGTATATAGTAATAAATATTTAATTCGCGTTTTGTTTACTAATACTTAAATTATTTCAAAGTGAAAATTAATTGTCACATTTCCAGCTCTCGCTTTAAGATGCAAATCAATTATCTGTTGGTCATTTATCAATTTAAATCAAATGGCAATTACTTCTTTGAACTACTGAACACAGATGTTTGTCTTATTAACGTTGTTATTTCCTTATTTTAATTTCAAAGTATTTTGTCTTCGGACATTTGATGATGAAAACAATTATTGAAATATTTCCCCTTCACTTTCTTAATATTCATAATATTTTCCCGCCTTTTGATATTCATTGTTTGTTTGTGTGTTATTGTAAAAACACATGTACCCTAGTAAGGAAAGGGCATGTATTGGAATTTAGGGGGGATAAACGAGGGTTTTGGGCAACATGGACCCTTGTTGCAGTGAAAAGCTAGACATGAAATCGACAAACACTCTCTTTCTTTTCCCAGTAATTTTTCCCCTTATATATTCATCCACTTCCCTCTCTCTGTGAAACGTCCTGCAATTTCCCGTCAAAAACAGTTATTAGAAAAATCGTTTCGCACGGAAACAACGATTCCGGTTCAATCGCAAATAATATCGCCTCCATTAGTCATCGGTGTTTTGCAGCCATTTCCGAAATAGGCCTAATGGCAAAACATTCGTCTGCAACGCGCCACATTTTTCAAACGAAAAACCACAGCCCTTTATTTTTCCCCCTTAAAATCTAGACGATTAACAACACGAACACCGGACGATGCCGATGTTCGTCTGGCGACAGAAAACGGCGATGGCCATCGATTTGCGCCGATAACCTATCAATTCCCCTCTATATGTACAGTATATACACATATACGGTACGTCACCGATACGAAAATGGGCGAAAAAGGCGGTTAAAAAACCACATATTCGCGCCGTCCGCCATTTTAAAAACGACCCGAAAACGTTGGACACCGAACACTGAACGCCGAAAGAAAGCCGGGATTGTCTTACCTGCAGCTGCGGCAAGTCAAACTTTCTCCAATACTGTACAACGGACTGCAAATTCGCAGCCATCTTGGCTGCCTGAAGACGGATGACAACTAATTGACCACGTGACCAAGCGCCGCCGATATACTCTCTGCGCCGAGCTTCGCAGCCACCCCACAAGGCCCCGGCGCTCCGGCCGAGAGACAGCGAGAACTCGGGCGCGAACGCAACGCCAGCGCCGTCCAGCGGGAGAAGTGAACAGTACGGCGATCGAACGAATTCGAACTTATTTTTACATCACTCACTGCTCTCCGCGATCACTCGTCATCGCTGATCACTTCCGCTGCGCTGCTCATCTCGTCAGTAACGATAGGAAAATTCTCGCATAAAGTATCGATAATCAATAAAACAGCACTGCAGCAGCAGAAGAAGATTTGAGTCTGTCAATTTCAAATCGACGGCGGGGTTCGCTGATTGGTTGCCTATTTGAGATTTGAATAAGCGGGCGTCTGGATGCGAGGCTAAAACAAAAAAAAACAAAAAAGATGGCGCCCGTGGACGGCGCGCGTGGATTTGGCAGTCAGGGGAAAAGAGTGATCGACGCCCGCCTCGAGCCGATCGCCGACTGGAGGAGCATCGTGCACGCCAGCCACAGCACCGTGTTCGTTTGGGACGGCCAATCGGAGCGCCTGCTCGCCTACGATTTCGCCGATTTATCCTCGATCTGCGACGGCGGCGGCGGCCGCGACCTTGGCACCGGAGACGCTTCGATCATCGATCGCACTTGCCAGGTACGGAAACGTTGCGCTTGCCGTTCGAACGACACCGAAACGAACGCCTCCACGCGATTCGATGCAAACGAACCGAATAGTGTGTGTGTTTGTTTGTGTCTGTCTCTCTTTCTTCGGTCGTCATCAATTGGGAATTTTTCGAAAAAGGGGCGGGGTTCGTCGTCGAAATGTACTTTCGGCGCCTGCAGAGAGACTAATCGGCGAGCCGATCGCCGCCAATCGAGCCGACCATTCGCGATTCGGCGACGCCCACCGGTGGGCGGCGCCCCGATCCGACGGGTGGGCATCGGAAGGGGGAGGCGGTGGGCGTGGTCCCTCTCGTTGCTGTCTCGATAATCCAACTAATAAATGCCGGGATTATAGCGAGGAATGCCGATAGCGCGCGTAATGCAGTTCGGTTGGACGGGGTTTCGAACGCCGTGCGACCAGCCAGTACCGGGTGTGTCAGAAGTAAATGAACGCGACGTCATTTCCAATCGCCACTAAAGACGGTCAATTTCTGTCATCTATACCTACATTCTCATCCCTTAAAAACACAATAAATGCCTTATTGATGAATATAAATCCTCTTTTTTATAAAATTATCCCCTCATTAAGGCCGCCATTTTTCTATCTGACTAGGCAGACATAAAAATTATTAGATGCAAGTTATTTGGTTGTAAATTGAGGTCCATTGAAAACTTATATCTATTAAAGTTTATTGACCAATGGAATATATAATCTGTAACATTTATCGCGTTTATGTACATTTTTAAATTTTAATTGTTTTCTATATTGTCAACGAATTTATTTACTATATTTGGTCTTCATTTATTTCATAACTTTATTTATTTGCAGGTACATTCGTCCATTTGATTTTCATGTTTAATACTCTGTATTTGAACATTTATTCATTATCTATTAATTTATTTGATATAAGACCTTATTAATTCATTCGTCTATTACATGTTATATAATTGCCTATTATTTACGGAGAGGGCTGGAGTTTTTTGTTGGAGATATGACATTTTCATGCCGAATTATCGTATACAAAACACGTGCCAAGTTTTGGGTGTACGGATATGATATGTAAAACATATAAATGTGTATATTTCACGTCCATGTTAGATAAATTGACCTCTTTCAGGTGCTGATAGCAAATATCGAGTTTAACTGGAACGCACTGTATTTTTCCCGGACGTTTCTGATTGGGCCAAAGTGTGGCAACTCCGTGGCCAATCGCCATCAAGTTCCCGCCCACCTTTCCTATAATCTTCGCGAAGGGGTGGCAAGGGGAAGAAAAAAAACACTAAGATTAACCGAAATTAAAATACAAAAACACAATAAAGAAAAAATAGAAGTTTCTTTTCTTGACTCGAATATGAAATGCTTCAGTGATTTCTTTACAAATTTATCAATCCTTTCAGTGTATACTGCCTTTTTTTCTCTATATATCAATTTAATCTATCTTTTCTAGGAATTTTTAATTCTGCATGCTACACTGCTTTGAAATAAAAAAAAAACCTACAACATAGGCCTATTATGTATTAGGAATTTATTTAAACTTTTTTCCCTCCTCCTTTCATCCGCACTTTAAATTAATTATTGCGAAATATTTGTGCAGCAGAGGATCTTGGATATAATCTCAGTTTTTAAATGACTTAACTCGAATTGCTGTGTATTTGTAAACAAATAAATAAAAAACCCCTAACATCCTGTATATATAAGCAAAATATACGGATTATTTAGCTTTTGAGACAAATCTCCAACGTGCACACTAATTAAATTACATAAACTCCCATAGATATACGCATATATAAACAAGATGAATTTCTTGAATCGTTTTGATCTGCAATATTTACATAGCATATTATTTAATTATATAGAAACAAAACGTGTTTTGATATTTCTTTTTTTTTAGATAGGTGATTCAGAAATATTTTTCCATTATTTTCTTGCTAATACAATATATCGATATTTGAAACATGAAATAGATCTGTTTGTGTGGTTCATGAAGGGGGAGAATGCAAGTGGCGCCATCGAGCGGACGAATGAAGAACTGTTATAGATTCCCAACCGATTGCATGAGCCAAATTCGGTTTGTAACCTCAATTTTATTATAAGGGGGTGGGAAAAAAAAACCTGTTGCAAAGATTGCAATATTTCAGCAAAATCATTTGTCCGAAATTATGTCATTTTTTTCCATGCATTATTCATAGTAAATGTAACTTTTTGAATTTAATATGTAGATTGTCCATTTTGCTTAGTTAATAACTGAACATTTTGTTTTGATCAATACACTTCATAGTAATTGTTAATGAATTGTTAATTAAGCTGAACAAAATTATAATTGGTGTTTTTATGTAACATATAAGATGTAAATTAGTTCCTAATGGCAATTGGTCACATGTTTAATGACTCATCAATGTATGAGTATGATTCCAGTTTGAATTATAGGGTAATTAGCATTTTATTGTTATTGTGGTGTAGTATATTTGAAATTGGGAATTTCCAATTGCTCTTAATTATCTATATAAGCCCATATGGACAGTATATGAAAGTTTTTAAACCATGAATATCTAGTAACTTTTAAATGCGGGATTATTTTAATTGCGGTATATACAAAGATAAATCGTGTAATTTGACAGTGTAATTAAATAATGCTATAAATTTGGCAGCTGACAAAATGCACTCGTTTACATTTTCATTGGAAACAGTTGTTTGTCAGCATTTATGTGTATTTGCAGATACTCAATGTAAATTTGCCTTTCCCTTGTTTCTGCTATAGTGTTATGCATCGCAAAGTTTACCTTTTATATATAATTATATATATATATATATACAGCAATTGTAATACTCAGAATCAAATTTTCCATATCGACCTCAATAGAACTGACATTTATTACTTAATCGTCGCCAAATTTGCAAATTTATACCACATTGGGCTCACAATGTGCAGCACATTTTAAACCAATAACTCCATGGTCCTGAAAGACCTTGAGATCCAGGAAAGGTCATGACTGGGAATTTATTATGTAGTCCTTTTGTAAAATCATTTAATGCAATTTGAGTTGCAATGTTGTTGCATGCAAGTGTTGAAAGTTGCCGGTTGAACCAACTTATGTATGCACTGTATAGCTCTTATACACACACACACCTTAAAAGTCTTCTTTCAAGTGCTCTGTATAAGATGTTGTTGATGCTTATTTATCGTGTTTTTAAAGAGCTTGAATAAGGGTTTTCTTGAAAGACGCTTCGCAGAGCTATTCGCATTTCTTAATTTAGAGCCGCTCTATTTCAGGATAAATCACTCGATGCGAAACGGCAATGATTATATAGTATTTCACACCCTTGAAGCCACGTGTAAACTAGCGTCACAGGCCTACTTTCTCTTTTGTAGCCTGCAATGTTCAAATATTTAATACAAAATTAGATTTCTTTATATCAGAAAACGATCGAATATCACCATTGGGCAGGAGGTGCAATTAGGCTTTCATTGAGAAAAGTATATAGTCCCTAAAATATAGCAAGGCACTCTTAATAAATAAGACAGTATAGATTTGAAGACCATATATCAATATTACAATAGCTGGTTTATTTTATTGAGAAACGGTTCAATAATGCGTTCAAATTGCGAAGTTTTGCATCGACATCTTTCAAAGATTTTCAGATCTGTGGAGTTGGTAGTTGTCAATTTGAACTTTCCCAATGACACCTTAGGAGGCTAAACTGTGTTCAATATGTCTCTGGAATCTATAAGGGCACTTGCGTGATGTCATGAGCAGTGGTAATTTTTGTGCAAAGTTGCTTTCTGAATTTGATGGCCATGCAGAAGCAAAAGGAGTATTGCAGTTGCAAACAAAAGGTACTGTGTATATTTATCGGCAAAAGCGCCTTAAGCCCTTTCTCCAGTGGGAGGCTTTTACAAAGCTTATATTATATAGTTTGCCCTCATCCCCCTTCAACTCCCCCTTTCTTATCTTGTGCAATTAAAGAATGTACTGGGCATATATTGTATATTAACATTATATTGCGACTGGCTGGATGGCTTGCTGCCTGAGCAAAAACAATAGACCATTAGGCCCATTGCGGCTCGGTTAGCTTGCTAGTATTAGTGTGTGTGTGTGTGTGTGAGAGCAGAGCAATTGCCAAGCAACAACAATGACAAAAGTTGCCCCAACACAAGAGGTTAACGATGAGACTTTTCAACATTTTGTTGCGAAAAGCAGTTGGCAGCTTTTGAAAGATTAAATTTCGCCATGTTCAGGTGAATGCCAGGTCACCGGTGACATCTTGGGAGAAATGGCCCCACTCATAATTTATATGCATGCCTCTATGCAAATTCCCAAGCCCCTCCCTCCCCAACTCGCAATCCTTCCCTCCCACAACGCATTCAATTTCCTTAGACATTTTTCTTTCATTTGTATATGTACTATACTTTTATTGCAAAATTCACGTGGGTTTGCTGCGTGGGATCCCGATATATGGCCTATTCTAATCATTTGGACCTTAATGTAATAATTAGTAGGGGTTATTATGTACTAGTTACAAGGGTGAAAGACAGAAAAGCCTTGAATCAATTATTATTAATTTGAAATAAAATGCTATTTATTAAAAATTGGGAATTAGTTTCGATTTCAAATAAATTCAATATGATGCTTTTTGTATAAATGTTTTAACTCTAACAATAACTTTCAGTTTAAGACATTCCTGAATCTATGTATTCTTGTTAACATAACAATCAACTTGTGACCTAAAAGGATTGTAATGGGTTTTCAATTTTTAGTTTAAGTTTAAATTGATCTTTTCAATTTTATAACTTGGCACATAACCACCTCGACTTCATTGCCATTACTGTATATGGAAGATTGTTTATTATATGGGCCTTTTGTGATTTTGATAGATTATTACTTAATTAGTAAATGAAATACATGGGAATTACAAAACAGTGTCCGACTTATTAGCTAGGGCATTGGAGAATTTATTCCAAGGTTGCATATTAGCATAATTTCTTAAATTTCAAAGATGTGTTGTCAGATTTGTATCAGAGTTATTGAGCTACTCAAGAACTGTTCATTGGTGATTAATTACTTTTGCTATCTGCAACTTATGCAACAAAGAGTTTGGATAGTGGAGGTTATAATAATTGGTAATAACTAGATAAGTATTTTTAAAAGAACTGTGCTGTTTGCAGAAATGAAGCGTTTTGTAATGACATTGAGTTCATGATTCAAGGCCAAAAGTTATGCAGCTCCCTGTATATTTTTGCAAGGGACATAACAAATGGTTGAAGCTTTAAAAAAAAATACCCAATATACGTATTTCATAGTTGTTTGACAAACTTCATAAATAACACGGTAGTTGTTGTCATGTTTACCATTATTTGTTGAACGATTAATTTGTCATTTTTTAAAAGCTGAGTGCAATAGCACATTTTCACACATTTGGCCCTATATGCGCAATATAAACTTTTAAGGGACGAAATACTGCAAATTTTGTACGATACACTCGTTAAAATCCTCATTTCAAATCTGATTGCTGCGACATTCTCTCTATTGCTTCAACTTTTACAAGAATTTTGTTTTAATGTACAAGATTCGCAACTTTGTTGCGCGTGTCCTGCATTGACGCGCAACATCGCTGTTCGCGCAACATGGGGAATGTTGCAAGCGGCTGACGATTGCGCAACAAACTTGCTCAAATGCGCATGTTGCATCTTTATGTCTACCAAATTTGAGTTTCTCGTCATGATTTTTCATAATGTTACATGGTGAGGAGTTAAAACGATTACAAAGCGTGTGCAACATGCGACATTGTAATTTCAAATAAAAGAAGGGGACAACTTCCGTTTAATTTAACGTCAGATTCGTGTTAATTCAGTGTTGCAACTTTTGAACCATGTGTTTGCATTGATGAGTTGTCAGCAGGCGACATTGCACTTGATTACACAATGTCATCCGAGTGCGGTTTTAATTATTTTTCCGACATCGGATCACATCAAAGTATTGTATTAAATGCGTTATGAAATCGCTACAAAGCAATGTTTCAAATGCGCAGTGGAAATCAAACAAAAGTATGAAATATGTTTCATTTTAAATCATATTACAACATTTTTCTTAATTGATTGACAGAATAATACAAATGTCTATAAATACGAATATATTTACGTAGTTTTACTAGTTTCAGATCCCAGAAATTTTGAAGAATACTCTATATATGAAATTGTAAGTTGTTTCATAGATACATAGTTCAGATAAATTTGTTATTAGATCTTACAGTTCAGAACTGAAATTTTCATCTTTTGCTTTAATTAATATCTTAGTCAATTATGGAGGCTGACAAATTGGTTTCCAGCACTTGTAACTGCCACTTTTAAAGGGGGTTGCACTGAAGTATGGTATAGACAATGAAGTGTTGTGAGCATGCAATGACGTCACACATTCCCAAGATTGTTCTCCTAATAATGAGACAGCAGTAAAACAATCTTGCTCTTTCGTGATTGGTGGCCTGTCGAGGCCAATATGCTCCCATAACCAATCAGCAGCGAAAGGAAACCAAGATGTCAGCCTCCATGTATACATATATATATCCCATGTTTTGTACGGTGTCTGACGAATTCATCATCACTCGTTTTCGAGGAAGAGATCATCCAAGTATTGATATACAGGGTGTTGCAGAATTACAGGGACAAACTGACAGGGTATCTTCCCTGCATGAAAACAAGACATAAAGTTCCTATAAACGCTTAGGTTTTCAAGTAGGACCTACAGAAAATGTGACATCCATAATTCATGATCCCCACATCTTTCCATTGATCATTCATTATGCGTTCCTAATAAAGATGAGGGGAGCATGAATTATGGATGTCACAATTTATGTAGGTCCTACTTTTTGGGGACAT
Source organism: Glomeris maerens (assembly GCA_023279145.1). NCBI lineage: Eukaryota > Metazoa > Arthropoda > Diplopoda > Glomerida > Glomeridae > Glomeris > Glomeris maerens. The sequence continues at coordinate 22,481 of WWPM01023474.1, forward strand.
GGTTTTATAGGAACTTTATGTCTTGTTTTCATGCAGGGAATATATCCTGTCAGTTTGTCCCTGTAATTCTGCAACACCCTGTATAGATTGTTGAAAATTCTTGTCATTTAATCGTTTTGTGTGTTGTTTTAGAGTGAATCGATGTGAGTTTTGGGAGTTTTTAAAGGATTGAAAGCCGCTGGTTGCTGCACTCGCTGATCAACTCGCTAACTCTTTTTAAAACTCACCTTGATTTACTCTAAAAACACACACTAAACGATTAAGTGACCCTTTAAGCAGAATTTCCAACAATCTATATCAAGATTTACATGAATTCTCCTCTCGAAAACAAGTGGAGATTACGAGTGCAATATGTTGTAATTTGAAGAAGATCCTTCACTCATAAACCAATGAACACTATCATGTGTCCTTAAACCGTTTTGCACGTTTCAGTGACAGATGAACTATCCCTTGAAACGAGTGTGGCATGGATTTACACCTTTGAAGGTGTTGTTGGACTTCCAACTATATAGGACATTGACTGTGATGTGAAAAATGTGGTATTTTATAACATAGTTCATTAGTCTATATTACGCTGTTGCTTTGCCAAAGCCTCTCCGCATGACATTCGCAGTTTCACACAGCTTGTATAATTAGATTTGGGATTGGGTTAGCCTGCAGGCTTCGTGATTTAAGGGTGTAAAGAAAAAATCTATTTGCCCATGGCATGAGTTGGATGAGCTGCAGCATCGGTTTGTTGCGTGCATCTCCGATTTTCGCTATACAACAATTTGAATATGCGTGAGGTGTAGGAGTATATTATTCGTTAGTTAGGGCCTCGTTAAGTGTCATATGTGACATTATAGGTTTTTATGTGCTTTTTTTTTCCTCCTTTCCATCCCACCCTCGCTCTGTTTTCACTTTGGCACCTCGCTGCGTGATTATCTATGAAAGTTTAATGTTTTAACGATCTCTCGTTTTAGGATAATGTTGCTGATTTACGACGTCCATTGTGAGCGTTTAATTATGTAGGCGTTGGGTGGATGATCTGCATATTATACATACACTTTATTATGTTTATTGCTCATGCAACACGTGAAGAGTCACAAACACAGATGTCGATTGATTGGAGTTTTTTTCCTTTGGATCAATCTGTTATGTGCAGGGTGTAACCTAATTTCTTTTACAAACTTTTGGTGCATGTGTAAAAGAAAACTGGTTTGGAGTCAATTGCATGGGTCCAAATACGAGATAGCTGTACCAAAGGGTTCCAATAAGGACCTACCTGACTTAATGTTTAAACCACATTGCAACTGTGCTAATTATTTGCAATGGTTTTGAACCCGAACCACTTTTGATGGTCTCCCTTTTTGTTTTACATACTTTTTTGTACTTATAATAACCGAGGTCCATGTAGAATCTTGGCCTTTTGCTGGAATGAAGGTCCAAATTTGTTGAATAAGAAAAACAACCTGGCTTTTGGATGTGATCTATGGCTTGGGACCATATTGCACGATCTGTGCTAAGTATTTTCAATTGTTTTGCCCCCTGTTGACTTTCCATGCGCACAGGATGTGCAGTGACATCATCACACTCAACTGCGCATGTGCAAACGTTTTTCCTCTTTCACTTCAAATATCTGAGTAACTATAATTTAGAAGAACAAAAACCCAATGAGTTGTAGTTTTTGTGAGGTAGAATGTGGAAACTACGAGTCGATTCGATGAAGATTTGAAGACAAACTTTAATCGTTATTTTATGTAGTTGACGTGATCTTTTTGATCAAGAATCATTGGATTTTGGCGACATTGGTATCTGCTGTAATTGCTGAAGTATAAAACTCTGTAATTATTGTATATCATTACGAGTGTTATACGAAGTTTTAATTGCAGGAATTTTACTTCCGTGATGATGACTTATTGAAGTCGAAACCGATCGGGAATAACAGATTAGTGTGTTACAAGTTACGAGTTTAGGAGTTTGTCTTCAAATCTTCAGTTGTAGTTTTACATTTTGGTGATTAATCTTCAGTGTAATTTTCATTTTGCCCCCTGAAGACATCCATAATGACGTAATTCTCAAAATACAAATTGAGTTGTTTTCATTCAATATCGATCACATGACCCTCATTTAATGGGCAACCTCATCACCTGGTTGGTGTGAAAGCCAGATATGTATGTATTCTTTTTTTGTTGTTATTCTTTCTGCCTGTTGTGTTTAATTCAAGTACCCGGATATTTGTATACATACACTGTGTACTATTATAGTATAGTGTGCAATTGCGTGCTGCTTATGTTGACATTGTTTGGCTGGGTGTTATGAGGGTCATTCGTAGCACGGATGGCGTGAAAAGTGACAGTGTGCTTGCCATAATTGCTCCGTTCTTGTTTGACTTCAACGCATATTATGTTCAATTATGCATATAGGCTCGCTGATGTCCAAAAGTGGCGATAATTGCCAATCACGGACTATATACTATATCCCATACTGCAATCTGTTCGCGCATTTATGCAGAACACCCGAGTATTCTTATTATTTGTCTATATAATTTGCACAAAGTTATTATAGTATACACGTGCAGGCAAAATAAATGAATACAGTTGCGTGCAAAATGTGTGAGCCCCAAATGTCAAAGCTCTATCCAATTAAATCTAGTATTACTGATGGTATTAAACATTAACTGCAATTGTAATTTTTTGCCAATTCATTTCAGTCATGTTGAATAAGTGTATTAATATATACAGTAAGTATCACTTTCAGAAGCAAATTAAGATATTAAATTCCCTTTTCCTGAATTGTAAATGTAATTTTCGTATAAAATTTAAAGATATTTCCATTATATTTTCCAATGTTTCAAATTATTTCTGCAGAATTTGTTGTATAAGTCTATAATATGCAATATTAGCTGATTTTCATTCAATCTTCCTTGAAAATGAATATACTAAGAAATACTTTTGTTTATTTTTATGCGATTAAGATGTATATATGAGATCATTTTAAGTTTTATATACCTAAAAGTGTTGTCACACATTTGGGAATTAAATTGTTCATTTAGAGCAAAAAGTAATTTGGTTTAATTGACTGTTATCTACGTGTAGGATCCTATTTTATAGCGGAAAAATTTGCCACACAGATGTCTAACACAAGTTTTTAATAAACCTCATCACGAAAAATAACATTTTTGCTTGCTCATCCAATTAATTTTTTTTTGTTTGCATCCTGCACTTAGTTGACTTAATATTTTTCGCCAATGTCGCCATCTTCAGGGATATTGTTGTGGCTATGTTTTCAAATACTTTCCACCAGAACCATTAACTACTATATACATATTACAGCTGACCAAATGTCCATATTTTCTCGATTAATTAATTTCCCCCAGGATTAATTTTTGGCAACGTAACAAATTAACTGGTTCGCAGTTTTTATTCTCGATTTCCAGAGTGTTTTCATGCCAGAAAAACGTTTTATATGCACTTGTGTAATGTGTGAATCTTGGTTTTAGGTGGTAATTTCATGTTGACATAAAAATGGATGGTTTGTGGTGCGAGGAGAAGCAAAACAGGGATTTTTCCAGTGCGAAGCCGAAATTTAATGGTCAATTTTTTTCTGTTTGTTGCCCTCCATCATCATCTTGCTGCAGCAATTTTTAATTTGGATCGTGTAATTGAAGTTTGCTTATTCACCCGTCTTATATGGTTGAAAACGGCTTGGGGGAAACGGGTAATTTGAACCTTGAGTTGAACTATATACACACACTCCAATCAAACTCAACTCGAATTTCTGCAAATATTAATTTCAATTTAATAAGGAACCCTCGGTTCGTTTGCACCAAATAATTGAAATGCTGGCGAAATATATAGATTGCAATTTATCCAGTGATTTACTGTATATATACGTATATCGGCATATGTTTGCAGTCGGTTCACTTAAAAACTACAAAGAATATTTATACTCTTGCCCAGAAAAGACATTTTATAGCTTTGAAATAACGACATCTGGAGTCCGAATTGGACTTTCAACAAAAATCCATGAATTTCAAGTTTTGCAAGTATATACAATATAGCTAATTCATTCAAACAAACAGTCACTTGTAATATTATTTGCCACATTTAATAAAGTTGTTTTTTAAAGCAGAAACAGTTAGGTGGATGCAGGTAATGAAAATATAAGATGGAAGTCATTATGCTTCGCTTTTAGAAACAGTTTAGTTTTTGATTCTGTTACATGAACATTTCCCTTAATATTTTCTCTTAATATTATTGGTACATATTAATCTAAATACTATATATAGTAAAGAAAATCATCTCACTGAATTCGTGTTAGACAAGTTTTACTACATAAATAAAATTGCTAATGTAAAGTAAGTTTCAATTGACAGATAACATCATTATTTCATTGTATTCCAAATCTTTGTAGTATGTACAATCATTTTCAATTCAATATAAAGTTATTTTCTTTATTGGATTTCGTATTCCAGTGTTTTTACGTTATTAAAATTCCCTTTAAACAGTAGTTCTTTGGTTTTGTGTGAAGTTTTATTTGGAAATGGCAATTAATTACAGTAAAGGCAATTTGCGATAGACCAAAGATTTTCCGAAATTTATAAAAAGCCTATGAAATATATATATCTATTTGTATGAATTATACACGGTCACTAGAGATGGGCGTTATTTTGTAGGACGCTTTTGCAAACGGAGTTTGCGAAAAGTTAGAATTTTACATTGGTTTGGTGAGAATATAGTCATGTAGATATTCATAAACATATTTTGCAATTGAGTAATTTAGTTAATTGCGTAGTATGTCTGTTGAAAAACAATACACATTGCGGTTTTAAAAATTTCATTTCGCCAAACTTTGTCGATATAGATGACTGCTTCAAACGCTTGGGAAAAGCACAGTAAAGCATTGTGTAGATGGGGCAATATGTCGTTTATTGAGCGAAAATGTTTTTAATTAAGTCCCGCAGCTTGCAGAGGCGCCATTAAATTTTATTATACTATATATGTTTGACTGCGACTGTTACAGATATTTTGTCTTTTCAATTTCGTGTCAATCGTTGCCAACAAACCACTTGGCTGCATGTTGTACATGTTTAAATCAAGGGTTTTTATTCAAAATCGCCCCCAACTGGGGATAAATGGCCCTCGAAGGGGTTACATTGCTCAACTCTTGATTTTGCTGATGCCAACAAACTTCTTCACATCATTTGAAAAACATGCACACAACCGAGCTGTTGCACGGGTTATCTTCGACTGCCATCAAAAGCCAACTCACCCTTCCTTCATTCAGTGTTATAACCTTTTTCATTGTTATATCCGAGTGCAAAAGAAAAGTTTAATCGAACCCCAGAATCTGCGCAGAAATACCAAATTATATATTCCAACTTGCCCGCATAATAATGTTTGATCATCCACTATATTCAACTTGCAAACCTTGAGATCGTTGAAGGGCAAAACAAACTACACACACTGAGTTGGGATCTATCCCAAGTAGATCACATGTACTTAAATGTGAACTGACAAGGTTTTCTAAGGTACACTGAAGAACAATCACCACAAAATAAAACTACAACTTTATTTCACTCGGGGCTGACCCTTTAAAAATACGAATTGCTCTGCAACACGTGCATGTAGCATCATGTACTAGGGCTCAAAAGATTCCTAATGTTTTGGAGAATTGGTTGAGTGTAATAAATAGACGCCGTACGATAGAGGGCGCCACTGTGGCCTGATTTAACTCCGCCAGATTTTTTTTCTATGGGGATATTTAAAGGCTAAGATTTATGCAAGCAACCCAAAGACCATAGACGTTTCCAACACTTTTTGTAATGTGGACTTGTTTTCCATTAAATAAAGGTATTTCAGGTTCCTCCACTGTGCTTTTTACGTTTACACGTTCCCGAGTTAAACGAATATTGAAAGGGTCAGCCCCGAGTGAGACACCCTGTATGTTTTATAATTCAAAGCTCAAGAATTCTGAGTGGATGACGTGTCACTTGCTTCTTTTATGATGTCCCAAGTGCTGTTGGAAGGGGAATATCGGGAATATCTTAAGTAATAATTTGTTTAAAAAAATCAGATGAGTTGCAGTTTTATTTGTTGGTGATTGATCTTCAGTGTACTTTAGAAAACCTTGCCAATTGAAATCGTGATTCCTGCAGCCAATGACCATACTATTTAATTTAAATACTTATGTTACCACCTTAAGGAAATTTGCTATGCATTGGAACAATACAGTAACGGTTTGGGTTTCTGCGAGAAGTTTTCAGATGAATGTTTGCGCTAACACACGATAAGTCGGTAACCTCAACGATCACATGTAGGTGGTTGGTTTGGAAGAAGGTGAGTGAGGGTGGATGAATAAATAAATTACTGGTGTGGTGGACGTTTCGGACCGTTGCTTATAGACTACCTATAGGTTGAGTTGGGACGTGAGCAGCGAGAGAAAAATCCCGTTCTTTGCGGGAGTTTGGAGTTTTGAGATGAGAAAGTTTTCTGATGAAAATCGCTCACTGTTGCCAACTTTGCCCCCCGTGGTCACCACCATCCCATGCACATGTATCTGTGTGTAGGTATATAGGTACATGTGCCCAGTGACTGGTCGGCGTGGGACGAGCAAAAACCTCTTACCTATTCCTTACCAACAACACATGAATTCTTAACTGCATGTTGATCATCAATTGTTTTCTTCGACTTCAGATTCGGAGATGGTGGCTGCAGGAAACGCCCTCTGGCGGGGCAAAATGGCCGACCGGCCACCCGCGTCACTGAATAAAGAAGAGAGTGCAAATTTATATCAGATTGTCGAAAGAGTGTGTACGTCTGACTGTCTGTCAGACCAGAAGCCTGATCTGAGTTACGGCCACCGCATGATACTCTATTTGCTTTTCGTGAGACCTCCAGCCGCCATTTGCATTCTCCTACCATTTCAATCCACAATTATACCCTATCGGACTTGGTTGTACCTCGATAACTAGTCGACACCCAGGCGATTGGTTATTTAGTTACCGGTTAGTTTTCTACTAGTTTATATAAACGCAGCGTGATCATGAAGCTTTGCGATAAGGGATCGTCCGTAAAATGCGTTCGCTAAAATCGCTGAAATTTTCACCCCTCTTCCTCTTTGTAACAAGGTTGTAACAAATACCAACATCCCCCTCCCCCCCCCTTCCTTCATGGCAAAATCATAAACCCAATTAATATATCAACCGATTTTTATTAAATGTCTTTTCGTTGGCAATTAGTTTCAATGTATATGTGTAAAAAGGAAAGTTTGTCCAAACTTTGCAAACATTCGGATTTGCACGGTAATGACGGGAAAAATTGACGAACATGCACTTTTCTCACAATCACCGAAGACCCCTTCCCCCTTAAAGCGAACGTATTTTATGGATGATCCCTAAGAACCTTGCGGAAGATTTTCTTCCTTTCTATTTGAACACATAGCTAATATAATACAGTCCTACTTCAACTTTCTAATTCACAATACCTAGCTATCTGCCTTATGAGTTTGAAACCTGTTGATTGTAGTTGTTGGTATTTATGAGTAAAGGATCAAAGAGATGGTTATACTGTATATTCTATATGGTTATAGAGAATTTTATTTAATACATAAGTTTAATTTGTAAGAATGGACAACCTGTTGGTGCAGATTTACGCGAACTTCGCGAGGAACGCATCTCTCGCGTAAATGAAAAGTAACTTCACTTTTCATCGAATCGGTGGATGTTTGCCTAACAATAACGACTTCATTGCACTGGTGTGTGTTCGTAAAGTTGAGGATTTATTTGAGAATTGGGAGGTGCGAGTTGGAAGGAGCAAGGAACCTCCCACCCCATTCCTGCTTTGCCCCGCTGCGTGAAGCAAAAGTTTGCCTTGTGTTTTTCGTAGGTTTTTTGATTTTATTTATCGGCCACGTGAGATGTATGACGAGACCGAAGATTTTGCCCTCCACGTTTATGTGTTTACCGGAGAGTGATTTATCGGCGCATATTGTTCCCACTTTTTCTTCTCCAATTCTAACTTATGTTTTCCCATTGCGTTTAAAGGCTTCTTCTTGTATACCGGTTTCTTATGTCGTCTAGCTACCATTCCCAAGTGCAGTTTAGTGTGTGTAGGCAATTTTCGCATTATACTAGGTAACCAACACTCTGGCCTTACACCCCAATAGGAAATTTAGCAAATCACAAATTGAGCATGAACTTATTTCTCATCAAAAGTGGTTCCTTATCACGTAAATGGAGTTGAAATTGTTGCGAGTTGCATTTGTTTTTGCCTAAAATGTTTTTGAAGTGGTTTTAAAACATTATCCTTGAAATTATGCCAGCAATCAGAATTCTACATTAAAATTCTATCTTTAAATTTATGAGGTGTTTGTTTAGAAGCTATAAGGTTTTTCTGCTTTTTATATATCTGAAAAACTATATAAGATCGAAACTGCAAGTATAGTGGGTGTCTTTAAACTTTTTCGAAAAGATGTCTTCTTCACTTGAATTATTGACATTTAATTGTTCTACCTTTGAAGTTATTTTAAGTTCTGCAATTTTTTCGAAGTATAAAATAAACAGAATCATGAGACAAGACAATGAATGCATTTATTAATTGCGTTGATGTGGGTTTGTATTACATTTCAATTCACATTTCTGATCTTCTTATCTTTATAAGATCCTAAACAAATGTGCAGTTTATGAGAATGTCAAGCCAAATTGAAGCATAGATAACCCATATTTGCCAGTCCTGTGCGCTTTGATAATGGTGAGCAAGATTCGGCCTGCATACAATGTGTTAGAAGTGCGCCATCTAGCAGCCCGTGTCCCAACTTAACATTTTGTGTCGCGATTGCATCATAAAGTGTATTGATGGTGGGCAATTTCTCTATTGCATTACTCCAGGAATTGTGGTGAAGAAATGTTATCCTTACACGCTTTCATGAGTCTGTCATATATATTCATGGAATTAACAGTTTGTACAAACCTGTATGATGTATAACCTGTTCATTCAGAAACTGTAAAACACTTAGGAGCTTTTCTCTTTCATGAAAGTGGAACATTATCTGCTTGTTTGTCATGTACCACTTCTATAAACTCATATACTGTACTTGCTTTATCACTTCAAGGGTATGTTGTTGGGTTCATGATTGAGGCTAAGTGGTGGTAGGTAGTAGGTATGCACTATGAGAACTTGTAAATTTAGTGTTCATTGAAACTGTTGAAAACTTTTAAGACGTTCTTTTATGTACATTTTAAAACATCAAAACGTTTTTCGAGGTGGAATGATAATTTTACTATCAGAAAATCTAGAACAGAAATGCTCCGAGTCTGTGCGTGATCCATGTTAGTAATCAGAGTGTTTTGAAGTCAGGAAGTTGACTGTATAGGCGTGCATTGGACATCGATTCTATAGTGATTGCATCTAAAAGCTATAATTGAATAGTTGACGATGCTGGAAATTTCTGTTGCGTGATTGCACCATGCCTTCTTCGCCAATCAATACGCGGGACAAGGAGAAAGGAGGAGATTGTGATTTGGCTGGGATCTTAATAGTTGTTCATTTAGACATCGGTTTGTTTTTCTTTTTCGGATGTGATCATCGTCATCACGAGCATCATTAGCGAGCAAGAGGAAAATGGAGGATGAAAGAATGCGATCGACTCGGGCAGCCATCAAATTTCTCCCTTCTTCATTTATTCATGCTCGCAATTATCTTGACTTGGCTCTTTTCTCTCGCTGGACCAACTTCGTATTAAATAGTAAAAAGCTTCACTCTTCCCAAAACGATCAGTTACGTCATTGTAAAGTGCTATCCCTATCACTTCCCGATAAATACTTGAAACGATCTTCAACTGACCAGAAAGAAGAGCACCTTGTTTATATACTTCAAGTTTTAACTTCAACTATAGCTATCTTCCAGTATGTAAGCAAGCTGACAATTACAGCTTAAGAAAAAGAAACGGCCCCTTCAGTTTTGTTTTTTAATATTAATGTTATCTGGAAAGTATTGTCCCGCAATCCGCGCAATGTTATTGCGCGAATAGTCTCTTCGCGTTTCCTTGCGTGTTAATCATTGTGAATGGGAAATCGATAAACAAATTGAGAAGTTAGAATTATTTCTAGGTAGTGCTGGTTGCTGATCAACTTCCCCTTGGATGAGCCTGTAAATTGAGAGACTGAACGAAATTGTTTTGGATTTGATCCAATGGTGGATACATGTAACTGCAGCTATACATAGTGTCTGGTTGTTGTATACCAACACTGAACAAACCATCCAGGTATCTAGTTGATGATCTGGAATCCTGATCATCAAAATGAAGAAGTCAATAGCTGACTAAGTCAAAGCCTAGACTGAGATAGGAAGTGGATATCTTAACTTTAAGGCTTAGATAGTGATTATATTTCCTTTGTGCGTTAATTAGGTGATAATGGGCCATATGTGTTACAATTAGCATGTGTGCTTGGGAACTCCAAAAACAAGCTTTCTGTGGGCGAGTCTGCAGGGTGACCACAGAAGTGGGTTTTGACGAAAGATCTTCAAATCTATTGAACACTTTTCAACCTCTTAAAGTAGGATTACCTCCAGGTGTCGCTGGGAAAGTTCAAATTGACAGTGAAATGGGTATGGTGAAATACCTGTGTAAAGAGAATATTTACACAAATTCATAAAGACCTTACCCATTTTATTTTCAATTTGAACTTTCCCAACTTCCAATTTAAAGAGGGTGAAACGTGTTCAGTTATCATTGGACCAGTTACCACCGAGTGTAAGTTTATCAGAAAACTTTCTTCCTATTTCTGAACATGCACATTACGTTTTGTAACATGAATGCCAAGAAGCAATAATTTGAGATAGGAACAACCTCTGAGTAGCTATTCTTAAAATACTAAACACACGATGCTCTACCAGCCACTGCTTCATTATAACTGAATGTGAAATGACAAGTTCCCAACTTAGGGAATGACAAACCCTATCACTGAGTACAGCCCTGTCAAGACTGGAGATGCTTCTCGTGATCACCCTATATACTGGACTTCGCATCCCGTTCAAATCATGATGTCCAGATGGTGTTGATGTTAGCCAGGCATTGCCCAGTGGATTGAGTTCCTGTTTCCCTCTCACAATAGGTTGTTCTGAGGTGCAAATGCTTGGACTTCTAGGTTGGATGTGTGGTACCTGATGGTGGCTTCGAGGTTTACCTAGGTTACCGATGATGACATTTGTACTAGGTGATCTTTTGCGGTTAGTTTGAGTAAGTTTTCTCTGGGACCCTCGTAGATATCCAAGCATCTTATTGCCTTAATGAAATCCAGGAAGGAAGTAGCATGCATGGATAGGTTCCTTAAGGCACACCTCTACCCATTCACCGACAAGAATGATATTTTACGGTGAACCGAGAACATGGTTTACGAACGATCCCTGTCTGATTCAAATGACCGCTGCTTGAGTTTGGGCTTGTGGTGCGTGGGTGGGATTGGGATGGGATGGGAATCTATGCAAATGTCACCCCTTTGCTGGCAGCCGACGTATCGGAGCGTTTTAAATAAGGAAGGTTGTGGAGGCCATAAAACGGTTCGCTTGACTCGTTTTGGCAGCCGTTGCTTTCATTTAGATTCGTTTAATACTTTTCGGTGCTCGGGGTCATGTGGTCGGCGGCCATTTTGTTTACCCTGGTGGCGCTCGTTCGCATCGCATCGCGTGCGCTTCGACGAATCGCCGCTCGCTAATTTGTGGTCCATAAACTTCGGCAATTTGCAGGACGTTGCTTTCGCCATATTCTTCCAAATTAATTCACTCCCAATACGGAGTCTGAATACGACTAACCTCCTTCCCCCTCAAAACCTCCATTCCCGATCAGTCGGCAACGGTACTCCGAACTGAACCGAAGCTAGCGAACATCGAGTGCCTGCTTTAACCTGTTGGCAACTGACATTCAAAGTCAGGGAACAAATTACCGTAAATGCTCAAGTAGTTTCCCGGGGAAATTATTATTTAGAACCGGGTCTTGAAGGTGGGAACTATAATCGAGGGAGAAATTAAATTTTCCGATGTCCCAACGCCGAAGTTCAATCAAGAAATTCTTTTGAGCAGTCCAAAAATTCATACAGATTTTGAAGATTTTCCAAATCTCTTTAATCACAGATTTCAATTTTTGAATGAAAACTTTCCTCCCACTTTTCTGAGCATCCTGAACAATAGACCCACCCCTTTTGGTAACTGGCAACCTTGGTCGCAGTTACAGTACTGCAACGATTCCAATGTCGCGTAAAATCGTAACTTTGTAAATTACACTTTTATACGGTATGCCAACAAAAACGCAATTCTTCCTAGTAGAATACAGACGTAACATATGCGATTCAACCCATCATCAGGATTTACATTAAATGCAACAAGAATTAATAGTCAAGTTGTACACTTATAACCATATTTTTGCAAATTACTCCTTTAACATTATTATATTTATCACTGGCACAAAGACTTAATATTACTTTTGAATAACTGTCTGGATTGCACATAAAGTTGGCATTATGGTTGATATGCATTATTCAATCTTGTCGTCCGTGTAACAAGTGCAAACTTGAGTGCGAGGTATATATTTTATTGCCTGATCAATCTCTTGTTGTTTCACTATTATTAATGCTGTTATTTAGACATTATTTGGACTTGTACCAAACAGGACGTATGCCAAACGAATTTCTCCAAAAAGAAATAAAAGCGGAATGGTTCAATGAAAAAATCCTGTTGTTGTTGACATATTGTAGTACATTGATGGGGGTTGTATAAAATTATGTAAGAATTGTTTTATAATTTACAAAACAATTAGATAAAAATAGCATCACCTTTTCAATGAAATTTCAGGATCTTTTGACCTGGTTGATGCTCACCAGGTCTGACTTATTACTAGATACTAAAATGTAAAGGTTTTCTCGTCTAAACAGGACTTAACACTGTGTATATAACCATTTGCAGTTCAACTGATTGTGTAAATTGAGCTTCTGGCAAAGTTTGAGGAGTTTAAGACGTTGCTTTGCTGACAACTTGAACTCGAAATTATGGGTGGGTGTTGCGTGTATGGACTGTGTGTATGCAGGCTATAGGCTATAAGGGCTATATAGGAAGACTTGGACGTTAAAAGTTAGTCGTCTCGAAAAGCGCCTTTGGTCGTTAATGGCGACAGCAGAATTTGCCAAATGGCAAGTGCAACGTGAGAAACCGGGTTAAATGGAGCTTGAACCCCGTTTTGATTCAGCTATGACCATAAATTACTGGGAGCGTTTTAATTGGAGGGGGTGGTGGATTTGCAAATGCTAACATTCATCCAAACACCCTCTCAAAACCATTTTTAATCTTGTCACTTCCCAACATCCCTCAACTCCATTAATATCTTCACCTGCGCATAGCTTATATTATGCATTCCCTCGCATTTATTGACTTCTGAATCACTGACTAAATTTAACGAGCAATTGATCGAGGTCCGTGCGAGTGTCATCCGCAGATTACTTTATAAAATAATCGACAACTGTTCCTGTAGGAATTTTCAAAAATTTCCATGTAAGTATATAAGGATAAAAGAAAGTGGATAGTTGCAATCAAAATTATTTAAATATCGATTAAGCTCAAATTACAGATGTTCTATCCGGTGAAATTTGTGTTACAAACAATTCTGCAGTGGCATTTTAGATTTGTTTTATAAGTGTACTATGCAAATTTTGTTCCCAGTATATACAGGAAAGGATATTAGGGCATTGTCGTAAATTGTCATTGATTTCATTGACAATCATATAATTATGAACTTTGCTATCGTATATATTCACGTATTTTACATTGTATACATTTTCTTATATTTCCTGTAATTGTTTAGGAAGTTTTTTACTTGTCAGGTTAAAAATAATTTGTGAATATTTTGTACTCAGATTGTATACTTTTGCCTAAAATTTGTAACTTTTAATTTGAAATTGTGACATGTAAATCATATGCCCCATGCACATTACTTTGCAATGTTATTATGCTGCTCCATAAGAATACAATCGTTGATTTATTCTATAGGAAAAAGTAATAAATATATACAAATTCAAATTTATACACCTCAACAACGTTTATTCTTTGGTAATTTTTGCGGCGAGCAGAGTTGCTTGCATGCCCATACATTGTGTGAACATATACATATTCATAGGAGTACTAAAGGAGTGCTATGGGGCTATAAGGGCCGCAAATTGGTTCTTGGCACGAGCAACACTTACTTAATGGCACATTGCATAACAATTGAGAGTGGGTGCCTGAAAATCGTGCTTCAATCTCTGTCGTCATTTTCTTTTGCTATATGTAATATCAATACGTCATTGCTGCAGATTCGTTAATGTTACATTAATAATTAGGTTATAATATGTAATACCTACAATAGCTCAAAAATCTTCCTGCAACATTCAAAAGTTGGAAAGGTCTCAATCGATTCAAATACAGTATTGAATTCAGCGCGTACAAGTTAACTATTCAATCCCAAATTCAGAATTCTCATTTAAGACAATTACATTAAAACTAAATCTTAAATTTAAGCTTTGTACTTAAATTTGTTGTATTGTTTATTAGTTTGGTGTGTATATAAGTGCATCTTTGACCTGATGATGATGACTCGACGATAGAGAGTCAATTGTCAAATAAAAATACACAGCATGTTTTAATTGCATCTGTGAGCTAAATGGATTTTTATTTGTAAAGTATATAAGCTATGGGTACATATTTCCCATTCACCCTGTAATGCAAGCAACTCGAGACATCTCAGAGCTGCCACTTATCTCCAGCTTCTCTCATTGAAACGATACCATGTATCTAACCTTTTTGCTGTAACTTCTATATAAGATTTTTTCCTTATATATTGAAGTGTGGATTTCAGTGTTATTTATTAATACAATGTTTCTGGGCTGGGGACAGGCGAGATTTTGCATATAACGAATGGGAATGTTGAATAATCTCGAATTCATTTCCCAAGTAGTATAGTAGTAGTAGTAGTAGTAGCAGTATACACATAATTGTCTTTGGAAAGTATAAGTGGCTCGTAAATTAAGGGAATTATGCTAAAAGATTTCGCAGGGATTGGCGCGTTCAAACAGAGATTCGACCAATTTATGGCTCTATTTTCTTTCTTTATTATGTACTCATGCAAAGGCCACGTGATATATTTTACAAGATGATGCTTGATTTAGCAGCAGCTAGAATTGAAACCAGTTTTTAGTGCAATGCGGGCGATTTATTAGTATTCGGTGTATATACACGTATATTTACATAGGGCGATATACAGTATATAATGCATACAAGTTTGGGACATTAGTTGTATATAGCTGCATGCGTGCATCTCTCTCTACTTCGTTTATACATAATAACAATATAACAGGATATATAGGATATATACATATATCCGTTGCATTTTTGCGTGAGCGGATCCGCATTTGCTTTCACGATAACATCGCAGGAAAAGCCTCTGAATTTTTCATGGATTTTAGTGCGAAATTTGGGCGGTTCTCATCGGGCAACAACGAGCAAAAAAAAATGAAAGGGAAAACTTGCGTTAAAATAAATACCTATTTGAGCCGTTATTATTAATCAGAATGGGTTATTAGTATACTCACTCACTTCTCGTGCAGCACGTTAACGAGTTACTGTTATTGGTCAACAAACAAAAATGACCGCAGTCGCCATATCTTTTCCAGCAGCAAATTGCATGTTCATTTATTCATAACTGCCTCAAGTTATGAATCGCTTAAATCACTTCTGTGTCAAATATTGATTTAATTGCGCTTGTAATTGTGTTTTTAAATAGTAAAATTCGGATTAATTTCTATACAATTTCCTTATGGTTGCCACTAACTGCTTTTTAGTTTTGAAAGTTCCTCACATTTTCCTGACAATAAGTTTTCCTGATACAGATACATAAAAATATATGGGAAGGAATTTTTAAGTATTTTAAAATTCCCCTCACATCTGAAAGGTTGTGCATGCAGATGAATGAAAACCCTAACTTGCATATTGTGTTTACAGATATTAAACTAACTGCTTTTCAATTTTGAGATTTCATCATTTTCCTTATACAAAAAGTTTTCCTGGGCCCTATTTATCGAAAGCGAAAACAAAACGGAAACGATTAAAATATTGGTTTTGTGATTTCTCGAAAGGAAAAACAAAAACTGAAAACAAAAAAACAAAACAAAAGCAAAACAAAAACGATAAATAATTGGTTGTTTGATTTCTCAAAAGGAAAAAACAAAAATGATAAAAAAACAAAACGAAAACAGATGAAAAGCAAAAATATATGAATGAAAACCAAAAACTAAAAACATGAAAAAGTTTTGAGGGATCAAGTCATTTTGGTTTTGGGTTTTTGCTTTGCTTTTGTTTTGGTTTTTGCTTTTGCTTTTGCTTTCGAGAAATAGGGCCCTGGTAATGCAATTGTGTATAGATCATTGGGTGAGCTTATTATGCAGCAAATTATATGAAAACTTCTTATATTCCAAGATATTTTTAAGTACAATTATCAAATCCTTTCACATCTGAAAGGTTTATGCAGATGAGTGACAACCTGTTATAAATGTATATATGCTAGTATGCACAGATATTGGAGTGGAAATAAACTCTTTACCAAGTTTATGTTTTAATAAAACCGATGCCTTTATGTCCGAGTATATAAGATTTGTATATAGGGTCCATTTTGCTCTTTATTGTGCTGGAATTTGTTTAGAAAATGTAATTCAACTTGCTTGGGGAAACAAGGGGCACATTTGGATGGTATACATTTGGATGCGCATGCACACACAGTGGCACGTAATTGTGATTTACATGTTGTTTCTTAGCCGTAATTTAAAATAAGACCGCATATAAATGTGTGACAATTGGATTCGCTGCAACTGGGTGATTTACATGTTCGGCGGCCATTTGCTGACCACCCACTCCTCGCCACAGCGCTCCAGCCTCAGGATTTATAGGCTTTTTCAGGCGTTCAGCGAAGAGAGGGATGATTTTAGTGTCATAGTTGGGCTCCCATTACGTCATAAAATTGTTAAGGAGTGCTGCGAATTTTTCGATATATCCTCCTCCTTCCTTCCTTCCCTCCTTTCCTTCTCCATCGTCTTGGAGAAATATGGAATAAGAAGAAGGAAAGAAAACGAGTCGGACTTTTGGGTGGTGTTGAAGATGGGTGCCTTGTGCGCAACTCATGTGTGAATTTTGCATAGGGTATTTCAGCAGATTAGTTATCAGTCGCAGCCGAGCTTAAGTTGACAAATTGCTGTGGCGCCCATCCAACAGGCCCTATGTGCACCATTGCATTGCATTGCATCTATGAATTATGCATAAGTAGATTTGCCGAATTGCCCCTGCTAATTCTCATCATAAACACGAGCACCATCGACAAAATCAATTAAAAACCTACTCGTATATGTACGTATTCTTCCCTTTCAACCATTTT
>WWPM01023475.1:0-40102 GCA_023279145.1 Glomeris maerens
TTCCTATACAAATTCCGAGATACATGTTGCAATTAGCTATCGGTGTGCTACCCTGCATAATTAAGGCACTTCCTACTTATATGCATCCGCATATACGTGTATTTCTAAATTTGCTTAATTAAAATTGTCAATATAAAAATTTAATTCGACATTGAATTATCTTAAAAAAATTCCCCAAAACAGAATTCTTTTACAAATTTTAGCTATGAACATGAGGTAAAAAAAAACTTTTTACATGAGGGGACTTGAGGAATAAACCATGAATAAATTTTATAACCCGTTAATAAAAATTCTTCAAATCCAACACTTATTTCAATTAAGTTTCAGTTGCCATTGTTAGGTGACAAAACTAATTCAATAAATCCAAGCATCCTATAAAAAAAACGTGGTCATTCGATTCGTCCCATCTCGTTATACGTATTATTAACTCTATATCGACCATTTTTATAAGTAACAACTTTGAGCAATTAATATGCTGAAATCATGTTACATGCAAACACCCGGTATTTGCTGTCATCCGCATTTGCACCAAAAAGTGTTTCTCACATGTGACACTAGAATGCATGATGATGATAAACGATTATAAATAAGCTTACGTATATCCGCCAAAATGCCAAAAATTAAGATATTACTAAACTTAAAATTGAATTAATGATAACTTGCGGAATCTGAAATGTAACATCAAACCTAAAATGCTGAATTTCTCTCAAAGCGCCTAGCTTGGATAAACTTTCCACGTTTTATATTTTTAGTTTAGGCCTAGTTATAAATGCTCGTTCAACAACAAAATTTTGTTCATATTAAGATTAGTAATCGGTCTGCGAGACACGTGTTTTACGTTCTTAAAATATTTCTCCCTGAAAGCTGTATTCTATAGCAGAGGTTTTGATAACAATGGTTATTTCGGCAAACCTTTGTCTGGTAATATTGAAACTGTCAACATAGGGATACGCCTGGAGGGAATCATTTGACTGCAATATCCCAATTGTTTAATCACTGCTACTGCAATGACTTTTTTTAGCCCTTGGTTTAAATAACCTCCATTTCTCTCTCTCTCCCCTGTAATTAAGCAATAGCTACAACCCGTTCACTTATTTAATGGAATCTAAGATCGTTAAATGACAATATCGTTATCTCAAATAAAGGAGGAATTTTCATGAAATTTGCATGTAGGAATGTTTTGCTGTTTAATGGTCATAAAACAGCACTTATCATGGTTAAATATCTGTTCGACACGTGTGATTGCATTTAATGAAGGCTAGGAAAAATGTGAAGTCGTAATTTAAGTTACAGTTTTAATGTGGTTTTAACGTTCACGTGCTGTGTAATCGAAATCACCGCGGTTGTTGTGTTTATTGCCCACGAGTTATTGCATTATGCAGCTTGTAATCCATGAAGGTGTCGCCCAGATTCCTGTGCGCTGCTGTACCAATCGTTTTAGTTGCCTGCTCCACCCATAAAATGAGAAAGGATCTGTGTCGGAAATGTGGTCAGAATACGGTCAAGTGATCTTGAGTCTGTGAATTCGGTTAGATCGTATAAGTTGACTCGCGGCTCGAGCCAATCAGCGCCAAGCTGTTGGTCCTTTGTGCTGCGCTCATGATTGATAGTCACATCACGACAAATTCGATGGCCAAATTTAGTATCGCTCCGAAGCAAATTACTCTATTTTACTAGATAATTGGGACAGTCCGGCCGAGGGTCGAGAGCGAGGGGAGAGTTAAGTTGGGGATCGAGACCGATCTGAAAAGCAATATATATAAATGCGAGTGCCTCCCCTCTCATTGTCCTCAATGACTCAATCATTGCGACGGCTGCAGGCGCTTAACTTATAGGCCTAAGCCTTGTACTCTACATCTAAACTACGTATATACATTATTATACAGTATATTGGATACCGTATGTCCCGTACAAAGGCTATATACGCAAGTTGGTCTACTGCATACGGATGCAAGTCAAAAAGAATGTCGTCATGGAAACACTGTGATCGATATAAGCCTTGCGAAGCATCACAAATCAAAAGTGTTATACTCAAGATTGAAAATAAAAATAAATAAGCGTATGTGTATAATGGTGTTTTCTAGTTTTTCAACTTTTACTTAAAATGTTAATCATCGCAAGTTATTCGTCTGTGATTAATTTATATTTGAGAAATGTTGTAAAGTATAAGATAGATGTTCTTGAGATCAGATTAATGCTCTACTGCATCGCCAAATTTCTGTGCATGCAGTAATTAAATATCGATAATTCGATATATTATGTAGAATAAATTGCATGCAGATTTTGAACGAAATAGATAATTTGTTCACATTACAATGTGAATAAGGTACCTGTTATCAGCCAGAGCTTTAAATTCAAATTTTGAGGCTATTTAAAATGCAATTCAGCAATGTCTCCTTAATTGTTGCTACCCCCTATGTATTTATGAGAATTTATTCAGTTGCGTTTGCACAGTGGAATTAAATTATTAGATATCTTAAAATAATATGGGCTATTGTGTTTAACATTTCAAAACAGGATACTTATTGGTCTATATTGTGAAACACTGAAAATAATTAAATTGAAAATCATTTTAACAATTATAGCACATGCATGTTGTGCTTGCAAGCAGTATAGTAAATTGTTCCCAAATGGATAAATAAATAACAGTCCGATTCGAATGAAATTCATTATGAGACATGATATTTATAGGTTTCAAATAATGTAATGGCACGCTTAGATGATACAAAACTTTTAACATTCATATGTATACATTATTTGTACATTTTTATATTCAATAGACCTAAAATTGCAGATAACCTAGCTATAAACACTTTGATCTTGAAATTTCAGTTCTGAATTAATCGCTTAATTGAATATAAAATAATATTACATTTATATTTACAAAGTCCAACTATTAAAATAATTTACAAGATTTTCATTGAAAGCGTATTTATGAAAAAGGCATAAATGAAGTGCAAAAATGCGTATCATTTGAAAATAAATATGATCCAATACTATGATTTAGGTCCATGAAACAACAACGGATATATAGTTATTGGGCAAATGGGAAATTCAAGTTTAAAGACGAACATTTGCGCGAAGTAATATAGCTGGTTGACCGAGCAGTTTGGTAAATGCGGGGATTTATTGTATGGTCCTAGGTGGCTGTGATTTAGTGTAATAATACTGTAGCGTATTCGTATTCGGTGCAATGGCAGTGCTCATATCCGGTCACGCCGAAAGTCTGCAGTCAAGTGCAAGTGTTCACAGAGTATAGGCCACCTAGAATTGTATAAGAGTATAGTATTGGGCATTGGGGTCTGAATAGGAGATTGACGACGACGCCGACGACGACGACCAAAGCCAACTGCCAAGGGACGTCCAAACGCCCATGCACTTTCTGCGGAATTGAATCGTCTCGTAGCATGCAAGAAGTCAATTTATGACAGCCATCACTTTTGACGCTCTTTCGACCCACAAACCCTTTCAAATTGCCTTCACACAGGAGCACATTAGATATATACTCAGATACGCCATGCAAATCACCCAAGTGCATGCCGGGAGAATCCAGCAACCTTATACTTTATTCTCTCTGTACCATTCAATTTTATCCTCCATGATCTCCTTCTATCTTCCCAGCTTCGTTTGTCTCTCATATTTCCACCCTTTCAGATAGCATGGCTATCAATTATTTTAAGAATGTATTTCCGATTTGCAGTGACAGTGGCTGTCGTTCATGCAATTATAGCAATATACCGGTGTGTGTACATAGGGTGTCCGGAAAGTCATTGTCACATTTTTAATAACTTTGAAAAGAGGCGATGAACAATAAAAATTACGGCATATGCCTCTATAACATTCAGTGGCGATATGATATGGATCATGGAGAATTGATAGACTTTTTCTCAAGCGGTATTGATATCATTAATTTCGTGGTCATTTGCTATTCGTAGCTGAATTTCATAAAGAAGAGCATATAACTAACGTCTTTATAAATTTTGAATACCAAATGCGGGCAAAACTCGCATTTCAGAACCTATGCATAAAGCCTCTGATGAAGGGTATTACACGTTATAATAACGATCTGGCAGTGGAGTCTAAGGTTAGATGTGACATGTAAGAAAACATAATAGCTATATAAGTATGGTCCTAAAAAATCGAAAAAATCAGCATTTTCTAGCTATCCCTGTAAGTGTTTTCATATGTTTTAAAATTTTCAACTTGACGTGATAAACATTCTGAGATAAGTTGAAGAAACGGTCCAGATGTACTACCTGTTCTCTATAGCGACTTCTAGAAAATAAACTGGATTTCGTAAAAAAACAAATATAGCACACGTTTCTGCATTATATCAGTCATTTTAAGACCAGTGTTTACAACGTGAAAGGAAGCTGGCTGGAAAGCTTTTCACAGGGGCCGCATATCCTCGTGTTTTCCTCATAACTCTTGCACCGATTGTCCGAAATTCACTCAGTTTGTTGCAATGTCTTCACAAGACAGCGCTTAACATATATCGGCCCCCTAGCATTAATAACAAAAAAGTTAGCCTTTCGATGACCTTGATAACACCTGCCAAGGTCACCAATGAGGGCAGCGTCAGGCGGCCCACAACCTGCTGAGTGCTTGTCATATGTCTTTCCATTCCTTCACTATTAATTTAGATGAATAACAGGCTGTGACCGGACTTATGACTTATCCGGTATAACTGTATAGATAATTCACATAATACGTAACAGATATGGTTGTCTCTTCAAAGACGGAAAAAATAAGTGGAACTGCAAAACAATCCCTGCTCATATTCCTCAGTCAGCATCTAACAAGATCTGATCTAGGCAGAATAAACTTAAGATTTCAAAACTAAGGCAGTAATTGTTTCACTGAAGCATCTAGAGCGAACAGTAAGTGATAAATGGTGAGGTAGCCAGCAAATGTTGTAGCAATTTAATTGCACCAGTTGCTCGAAATCCGCAAATCAGTATTGGTGCACTATCTGCATGTCCAAGTTTGAGTGAGTATAGCCCGTTCAGTTGCACAGTACATTCTGCCACGAAAAAGCTTCATCCATTTCATGTTCATTGCCTCCAGGCTTGGAATATACTAATTTTCTTTCATGCTCATGCATGGTCGTGCGCACAATTGACTAATTAATTACCTCGATACAAAAACACTCTAATACCTTTGTTGGAAACATTTTGTGAAATATTAAGGAAAAATTGTGCCTACGTAGATGCATCCCCATGTATGGATACTGTACAGTATAGGTTCAAGTTAAAACACCCGTGCCAAATATTCCTAGAACGATGAGTTCCAGATGAAAAATTCATTGACCGGCATGTGTAGGAGATGACATGTGGCGATTCAAAAGAGGCCGTTGCCATGACCTTGGTCGCCATTTTCAAGGGCATCCGCAGTATCATGGTAGTGGATCTCAGGAACTGCTAAAGATAGATGGTTGCCATTGGAAGGCCATCATGTATTTAGTTTTGTTCGTGTGTTGGCGGTATTTCAATGTGTGCCACAGGAAAGCGAAGTTGCCCTGACGGATACCATGACTGCATACTAATTGTAAGCAAGATAATGTGAATCGCTAGAGCTCCTGACAACAAATGACCAAGAAATGCATGGGTTTATTTCAGAAAAGTAAATCTATGTTTATTGAAATGCCTGTGACCAGACAAATCCGCCTGCTGCGCTTCTTTACAGAAGATGCCACATTGTGTTCTACACACCATACTAACTACACATGATGACCTACAAGTTTCCAATTGCAATTTAGCCATCTTTATAGCGGTTGCTGAGATAAACAACCGTGAAGCCCTGTATAATTCTTTTGCAGTTCAATTATTTTTTTAAAACCTCAGAATTTTTATCAATTTGGTTCATTTTTGCTAATGTGCACTATGAATAATAATGATGGTATTATAAGGTGGATCTAGGTGAAATAAATATAACACGGATATCAATATCAGTTGCTCAAGAACATTTAATTTGTCAGTCATTTTAAGCAGTGCTTGTCTTTGACATTCTCAGGCACCCTACATAACGTAGTCGAAGTTTCACATACTTTTCAGTAAACTTAGCAATTGTTATATTCAACTCACCAGTACGACTAATTTTTTATTATCTCGTGGTGCAGTTAAACATTGATATTTCACTGACAAACATTCGACAAAATTCGAAATAATTATATGATTTTCTATAGAATTCACACTGGCTTGCCATATAGCTTCGTGCGCCGATAACGATGCTAGCCGATATCAGCAATATAATCGGTCTATTGCCACTGGACCTTAATGGAGGCGTTAATGAAGGTTTGGCAACGTGGGCCATAACCTGGGTTTAGTTTGTGATTCTGCGCGCAAGACAACTCGCGCACCGCCGCTCGGAACGACTTTGGTGGTTTCCGGTTCCATTGTTACCATTGTATCGTCTAGACTTTTTCTGGCAAGTTGCATTTATCGTTCGTATATAATGTCTACATAGTGGACTACTTCAATTTAGTCCGAAATCCGGTCAACGCCTCGCTGCCTAATGCTTTTCTTTTTATCACCTCTGCCGCAATGGCGAACATGGGTGCAAGAGGCAAACGATCGCCTAAACCCATTTTATTTACCTACTTCCGCTCAGTCGCTCGGAAAGATAACAATTTCTCGTTACAGTAAAACCATGAGCAAAACTCTTCCAACTCCCTCCGCTGCAGAAAAATAAATAATGTACTATATGGCAGTGCAAGTCGTCCTGCCGTAATTTGCTGTGATATTGCTAAATATTTTCCTCGAATCACTTGATGTCTACCTTGTTCAACAAATGGTACTCAAATATTGCTTTTCAGGATTGCATCTGTTACCGCTGAAGTGCAGTATTCTGTTAATCTGCAGATTACCTATACTAGGCAGTCGTTAAAGTGCAGAAAACGAAACAAATTCTGATATCGGTATTATAATATTGTCCCCGGTTGTTTGTATTTCTGAAAATTGGCGTTTGCCTGCGCCAATGACTCAGATGCGTCCCTAACTGCAATTGCATATTAAATATCAATCTTAAAGGTCAGGTTAGGTCCCCCCCAGCCTCGCTTCGCTCGGGGAAACCTAACCTAACCCTTAAGATTGATATTTTCTATATAACTGCAGTTGAGATTGTAATTTTTAGCACTTTAACGACTGCCTAGTATAAGTAATCTGCAGATTAACAGAATACTGCACTTTAGCGGTAACATATCTACTGTAATGCTCTATTCCACTTGTACTATTAAAACAAAATTTCGTCTAATAGTCATGATGAATTTTAAAGGATCGAAAAATTTTGTAGCATAGCCTCATGTAGCACGAAATCAACAGACACATACAAGCATTGAGAAGGCTGACACGAGTATACAACATATTGTACTTGAATATCCTAGTCCTGAACCTATATAGTACATAATGTCGTTCATCTGATTTCGTTCATTATTTATTTACCACAGTGTGTTTGTAATGAGTCTTTGCGAAGAAATGCGCTCAAATAAGCTTTTAAAAATGTGACTGCAAAATTTCAATAAATTGATATTCCATATTCATTCGGTTAATGCATCAAATATTTACACAAAACACCATGCAAATGCAGAAGAATATTTTATTACAGAATTTTGTATAGGTCTAAACACAGGAGGGAAATACATGCTTTTTTGTGTCGAATTAACAAGCAACGATGCTTTTGTCAATCGCAACTAACTACTAGGTTTCACAAAGGGAATCGTTGCACGTCACGGTGATCTGAGTGTAAATTAAAGCAGATATAATTCGGGATTAGAAAAATGTGAGGCAGCTTGGGGCTGCAGGGCCTAGCTCGGCATCGTTGCAATTGGCGTTTGACGATAAGAAGGGGAAAATGTTGGTCATATATGAGTATGGAACGCAGTTTGTCACAGGGACAAAATTGAGATCCGTGCACTCCTCGCACCGCCTACACCGTATATCGCCACCAGGGCTCTGACGACGTCAGTTTATCTGTTGGCCGATTGAACCGAGGCCAGAATCACGAATTGTGGGATGTTGGCGCTCGGTGGCATTAACATATAAATAGAAACGGTTTCGTATATGGCCAGGACATTATAGGCTCGATCGATCGAGCTTTTTGTATATGCAGATGGCCCCCTTTGCTCCCCCATAACCTGATCGGATTTTTATTTCTCGATGTACGCGCCTCCCTCGTTTGCCGACGAGGATATCAATCAAATTGCGGACGAAATTTATGATGAGCGCCTCGCGTGACGAGAACTACGCGTATACAACGGCACAAGGCGTTTTACGAAACACCTGTTCCGCACCGTTTGTTAAGATGGCCGTGGCAATTGGCATTCGCATGAACGGCTATACATGTTGTCACGCATCGTCAATTCGTTGCATTTTTTTTATATTGTTTGGGTCGAGGAAAGCAGACTGGCCCACAAGTGAATGCAACATTCAAATTTAAGCGCCGATGCGAACGATCGTTTCGCACTTATAGGACTACCTTATGCAAATCGACACGTTTTCATGTAACGACGTTAACAACAGTTATCTTTTATGAAATATGCTTTTATTTCACGAAATTGCACGAGTATGCAAGCAGTTCGTCTAATTTCCGAACAGGCATTTCCTTAAAATCATATATATAAATAGGTTTACTGCATCAGTCCGTATACTACTGTTCTAATCAATGAACAGCCAATTTTAACATTATAACTACAAATTCTGGTTGCCAAATATTATACAGCCACGTTAAATATTCCGAAGTGAATTAATTGTGAGAAAAGTGGTCTGCTGAAATATGCGTGCATACCGTATATGTATGTTCTCAAATAAACGCCGCATTGAGTACGGGCTGTATGAAATAAACGCTGCGGCTAATATTTTATGGAAATAAATACAGTAGTTGTTCGGAACCAATTGTGAGTCCTTGTACAAAGAATTAGTCCCCTCGACAACTGCAAATTATATTTAAGGAACATATTAGGAATAATCCGCATTCTGGCTGAATGAAACAGACGTCATGGCGATTATTTGAGAATACGGTGATCCAAAATTAAAGCTTATACGGGTAAAATAGGTGGCTGAAATGAAATACCTGCAATAATGACAAGTTAAACTGTGGTTGTAAATTATTCAACTGATTGCTAGGCATATCAGGCTGTATAATATTTGCGGATATTTGCGATCAATATAGGAGACAGGGGATGGTTGACCTGCCTGAGGGTGTGGTTGGTGGAGCTTTTTAGTGCAATAAATCACACATTACATATAGACAATACCCCTGGGACAAGTATTATTGAGTGGGGCTGTTATTGTAAATTAACTATTAGTTTACCTACTGTATATCCGAATGAAACCTATTTGGCCTGAAAATCACAACTCGTACGTTACTCATATCCAAAAAAGTGGAGCACAAATTTGCATTAAGTTTTGGCTCGATAAAAAAGGAAGATGGTAGATTTGTTTTTTCCCTGAAAAAGTTATGGAAGATTGCTTGCACCGTCGACCTAATTTGTTCGCGTAATAAAACGCATATGGCGCTTATGGAAGGAGCAGGTTCGCTATAGTCCATGATTATTGCGTCGCACGACGTGCACTGCACGTCCTATATGTGTACACATATATATACACACACATGCCCGAATGATATAAGCAATTACCCGCACGCATTTAATCTTCGCGGCCCGTGGGTTAGTGGCGAGAATATAAACAGGGCAATTAGCCTGGGTCTCACGAGGGACTTGGCTGTAAGTCAGCGCCACGCCCACCCACTGCGTACTACGCCCCATGCGATAACGTGCAAATATTGGCGAGGAGCGGAGCTGAAGCGCCGGAAGCGGCAGCATCGTAAAACTCGGAAATAGAGCATGGGGGTTATATAACAGCTAATTGCCGACCGGATGATGATCCGCGGAAGAAGAGATCAATTGCGGCACTTGGCCGATTGCCGATCAGTGACGTGACCAAGACCGCTTCATTAATCCGAAGCGAGCCGCACGATGACGTATTATACGGGCCGCTCGCGTGCACACGTCACTAACCATCGGACACGACACTCGTTCACGTCAGGCCCTATTTCCCAATTCACCCTCCCCAACCGGAAACCCACTGGGCTCCATTGGGCTGCACTTGCAATGATTTCAGCCAACACTGCAGTCCCATTTGAAACTGTTTTCGTGCAAATCGCATATTATCCGTCTGCAGAAAAGCCACATTATTAATAAGGGGATTTCGCCCGAGTCCAGTAGCCGCAAAAGGTCATGACAGTATAGTGTACCACTTCACCACACCAAGTTCATCTCCTATCCATGCAATCAGAAAAGAATATACAGTTAACCGAGATACCACCTCAGTTAAACCGGAAAAACTCGGTTAAGCCGAACGCTGGGTACAAACACGCAGCAACGGGTCATTGTTTCTCTGCGCTTTACAAAGATTGAGTTGCTCTAGAATACGTATAGTACTACGTGTACAATACTACAATATACATATGCGTACTACATATGTACGTACTAGTATGTAGTATTACATGTAAGTATTGAGAAATAAAATTATGAGTGACTATCCTCCATGTTATCCGAGTTTTCGATTATCCGAGGTAGGCTGCACCCTGATCCCCTCGTACTTTGCCGTAAATGTTGGAATAGACCCCCCCCCCCCCCGGGGTTCTACTTTTCCCCAAATTTACCTGGGGTTTATTCCTAATAGGGAAGAAGGAAATTGTCTTCGGATCAACACCAAACTTCCTTTCTGCAGCTTTCCCTCTGCATATTTTATTGCTTCTAAATTAAAAATAACATCATAGCAACCGGTTTGGAGCCATTATAGTTTCCGCGACAAACTACTACATATACTAAAGTTAACCCTTATTTGACAATATGGGAGTCTATGGGATAATCATATTTGGTCATGTGGATCGGTTCAAGTGGCCTGATCACAGATCTACTTTCGCTCGTTACCATGCGATATGGAACTATTTTCAGCCTCATCACTCCCAATTTAAGTCACATTGTAGAAGCGCCGTAGTATTGAATGTCCATATATGGTCATCCCATAGACTCCTATATTGTCAAATAAGGGTGATCTTTGTTTTGACGACAATGATGTGATGACAAAAATGTGAGACCCGGGGTTTAATTGAAAAAAATAATTTTGGTCTATAGGGTTTATTCGAACCCCGGAGTCTAGTCGAGCGTTTACGGTACATACATACTATGTACTTATATGTCGCCGAAGAATTGTCGGTTTATAATCACATACAATACTTTATTAAAATACATTAGGCCTTTGGGATCTCAAATTTGGTTGCGGAGAAATATGCCAGATATTTTAATAATGAAGCATTTGAAATTATTTTGTACGCTTTGCAAAAAGCAACATACACTATACATATTTTGTACTGTGCAGGATTGAAAAATTAAGCTTTATACCCTCTAACTGAATGCCACTTGTCACTCTCTTTTTATGTATGGTCAGTTGATTTGTCACTCGAAATTATGGCCTCAAGAAGATACCAAAGGGTCTATGGCAACGACAGTGCTCCCGCTTACCGCGTGCCAAATATCAATGCGCGAAAGTAGATCCGGTAAATTTCGTCTTACAAAATGGCGCATCTTAACTTATCAGTATAGCCACAAAATTTTGGATCTGACACAAATTCACAATTTCCATAACAACCATGCACGTTAGAGCGACAAAATTAACTGACCATATTAACAACATATCAATTATATTATTATTATGCCTCATCAAATTGGTTTTGCGTTTTTAAGTGAGACTGTTTATCCAGCCCATAACACTTGATGTGCGAAGTAATAGCAGATCTGAAAGCTGTATACGTATAACAGAAAACATTTTTCGTTTGTGGCCAAAGTTATCTCACATGCCAAAGTTACCCCGTGCGTTGGTAAATTATGAAGAAAAAAAGAAGTAGAAGCAGTGCACTATTTTTTTGGCGCAAGGTCACAATGCCTGTCTACGCCTTGCGGTGAGATAGGGTAGTCGAAAATTATATCACCATGACGTTCAATTACGAGTTTTACGATATATTTATATAAAGTCAAGCCATGATTCTGTATAGGGGGGATTGATAATCTCGTCAGATTGCCATGAGCATTAATACAGATCAATGCATTCTTTCTTGCAAATGACGCCTATAGGCCTATAAGATTTTTGAATGTAAGCCTATAGCCGATAATAACGATATGACAGTACATCATGGTATATTTATATCGGATTATCTCAAAACTTCATACTACATTATGATTTATCCATTTCTCTCCGCAACATTGGCTCTGAATACACCGGAGCTCTTCCAGGGCAATCGCCTGCCATATTATTATGACATCAATGAGGCTATATCAGGTCTTTTATATATATAGTAGAAGGAATTAATTTCATGTTGGGCTTCAGCTATCTTTTTAGGAGTTTAGAAATACTAAACAATTTAATTAAATTAAGTTAGCGCGAATTTCAAACAAATATGCTTGTGCAAGCTTATTACGGAAGAAAGAAAAATTTCATTATTCAAGTAAAATGTTATGAAAAAACTCGGTATGGACGATAACTGCATGCTTCACATGAAACATGTCCTAACAAGTGATTCGCTTTGCTCAGGTCAGATGACGGTGAGAACGCGATTAGAAATTATTAATTTACAAGCTTTTCTGATTGTCGCTTGATCGATTCCGTCAGTTTCTTTATTAATACTGTGAATTCCATCAAGTAAATTTTTTATATTTCACCTCATTATGTAAAAAAACTGAGTTAGCCTTACAAAACATACATAAGTTTTACATGAAAGCTGCAGTTTTTATTCTAAAAATTTACGTTTTCGATTAAATAACTGCAGTTTGGCTCATAAAATGGGGGTTTTAAATAATTAACTGCAGTTAATTTTGTAAGAGAATTGAGAATATTTTTTGTATATTTGAAAACATGTTTATTTTGCCGTCACAGGGTACGTGACCGCTGGTTACTTAAATCTATTCTCCCTGACTTTTCCATGTGTTTTTCTCATTTTTTCCTGTGTTAAATGACCCTTTTTTTACCACTCTTGTATAATCGCATTTATTATTTTTTTTCTATTTTTATAATAATCTTTAGGAAATCTACAAAAACATAAATTTTATTAAAGAATACAATATGACTCACTTTATTTCAATGTTTTGTTATTAAAAAGCACCATAATTATTAAAACAAATTTAATTCTTGTGTTTGCTTATTTTCATATCTAACTGATGTTGCTTGATTCGCAATTCCTCAGCCTTTCTCTCGCTGTTTTCCTACACTGTCGTTCTGCAACCCCATCTTCTTGTTTAGCTCTGGTTCCACGAGCATAAAGAACCATTTCACTATCGGTGACTATGACATTCTCTCCACCTCATCTTGAATCTCATCCCATGCTCTTCTCAATGCTACGAGAGTCTCCTCATCTAGGTTTTCTGCTAACATTTCCTTGTTAAACAGAAAAGCCCCCTCGACAAAGGCATTACCACGTGAAAACTATTCAAGGAAGCCCATGTTGTTGCATCCCTTACAGAAAGTTATTTCTGTCAGAAACTTATGTTTGATCAGAAAACCTTTTTAATTGTTTTCCCTGTATTTTTCCAGCGATTCTAATTGCCTGTATTTCCCTGATCGGCGGTCACCCTGCGTCAGTACATTCAGATTGGAAATTTCAGCAGTGCTACATTTGTGTTTTTGGTGAAAAGTAGAAGCAGGAGGAAAGTGTTATCAAGTGAGCGATTGTTGGAAAGCAGTGACGTTGATCGGTGCTTGCAACGGAAACCGCTTCCAGCCAATCCTCCCACAGATAAACCGCCCCTTTGCATTGTCCTCGGGTGCGCGTAACGACAACACAGTTTGCCAAGCTCTCCTCGCGTAACGACCAATTACTCCCTACAATTACGCGGTATTAGCACCAAACACGCCTCTCGCCATTTCATTGGCCCGTGCTCGGTGCGCAACCTCCTACTCCTAAAAACTTGAGTAAGCTGCGATACGTGAAAGAAAAGTTGCGCTCGTCAGCAGCGCCACCTGGCGATGGCGATTAATGTACACTTGGCGCGATGACGTATTGTGTACCACACAGGCGGAGCAGCCAGTATGATTGTCAGCGCTCGATCGTCGTGTCGGATCGCTACTTTTTGGGGGGTTGGGAATGGGTGTGTTTTAGTCGGAGGGAGGGAAATGGGGGGGTTTGTTTTGAGGGTGATGGCCGTGTGTGAGTGACGGAGTCGGGAGCGGCGATAATTGCGACGGTGTCGAAAACGACTGCCCCCGGTGTCAGGCTCAGGCGCAGTACTCTGTGCACTTATTGCAGACACGGCAAAACCGCGAAACACTATCCAACAAACTGAGCAGCGCGCACTTGCAACATAAAGGCTGCACTCGAATGTAGTAGCTGCTCGATGCAGTTGCAGCATGCAAGAAGACGAGCCGCCAATAGGACCAATGGGCATGCAGAGGCCCCGGGCGACCGACTTCTCCATAGCCGCCATTATGGCCCCTCGAAGGGAGGGCCCCATAGTTGGGGGGCCTGTAGGTGCTGGCCCCATCGCGCTCTGTCTTAGGCCAAATAGCCCCAATGATGCCGCTGGGGGTTTGGGTGAGTTGCCCCATATAGCCCTTGTTATTGTATACCTTTCATCTTTTTGTCGAAATCAAATTTTAATGATTTAACGGGGAAATAATTTCCGTTCCTGTAATTTCTACTGTTTAAATGCCACTTCGTATTATGTAGCTTGTGCATACTGAAATATTTGCATTGTGAACCAGTATATACGTGTACTTGTGCATGCCATATGTATCTGCAATTTCCAACAATATAATGTCATCCAGCCCGATACTTGATTTACGCAGGCCTAACTATATAATGTTTCAAGAACTGGGATATGTTGTAACGTTGCTGCAATCTGTTTCACATGAAAAACTTAAAGTACTATTATTATAACTATAGCTTTGTACAATGGATATTATAAATATTGCTTTTGTATATGCCATATTATGTATACCCAGATCTTGACTTTCATGCTTATAGGCTACTTAAGCCTACATGTTGATATGAATTAGAAAATTGAATTTACTCTTGATAAATGATCTTCCAAATAACTGTCTATACATAATAATCAATTGTGAATATGCTGGCTTTTACAAATTAATACGTACTATATGCATAACTTTATTTCTACCCTATATAGGCCTATAAATAGTGATCACGTTCATTTTGTATGCAGAAAGAACTTATGCAGATCAACAGATGGAAGGTGCTATTGGAGAAGATGAGGTGTCCGAAGGCGAACGTTCACCTTCACCTGAAATGCGCCCAGATGAGGTCAAAGGTGAAAGCCAGGTCAAGAAAAGTCCTGCGGTCAAGTGTCGGTGCAATTGTGAAGAGCTACTGGCAGTTAACTGTCACTTGGAAACAAAGGATCTTTGGGACAAATTCCATCAACTGGGAACTGAAATGATCATCACCAAATCAGGAAGGTAACAAATTTCTAATGGATAAAGCGGTTTCAATAAAGTGTTGCCATGTGTATATGTAACTTATATGCATATCCGAAATGCGAAGATCGATAATTGCATGTTATAGGATGCGGAACGAATTGAGTGGCAGATCGATATTGTTGTTTGTTCTCATTGTATGCATATTTGCAATAGTGATGATGCGATTGAGCGTGTCAACATCATCAGAGTAATTAATCTTATTTTCTGCAAGTCAAACAGCCGTCAGTCAAACAAACGCATGCGTGCCCGATATGCATATACAGCAAGCGTATATTTTCACAATTTTGGGAATGCTTAGCACGAATACACAGCGACAGGCCTTCTGAATAATTTATTTAGGGATACAATTATATATAAATATATCTTATTCGAACAAACTTAGAGCCTTATGACCTGCCGATTATCCCATAATTATAGTCTCAGAATATGTACTGGTATCCTGCCTGTGGAAGGTGATAGAAAACATGCATAAAAAATAAGACACTTAGGTATGTGTCTGGCTATTATGTAGGGCTACATCCATATTTCAACAACTAGTTAACCTATATTGACATTATTGATGGGCTGCTTGAAGTTTGCCTTAAGGCACTGCACAATCTTGCAGCTAGCATCTACGGTATAGCATCCTTCTGCAGGCAAGCTTTGCATAACCATGTGTGCAGCTTTATCACGGGTTGCCAAAACGATTTCTTTTGTGCAATGCTCGTTTTGTTAAGCCTACTACAGTATGCGCACTAACTTATATGGAATATGGCCGTAGGACTTTCTTATATTTGCTTCTATCGAATATAATTTCTCCTCACTTTAAAATTTTGCTTGCATGCAGATAAAGCTGTTGGTATGAAAGCTGACATTATTTTGCAGAGTCGTGGAAATATGCATGTTAAGAACAGAAGTATTAAGATATATCTGCTGAGCTATGCATGTGCCACAAAGCTTCATGCAGTTAATTATTGGCATGCATTTGTCGTAGAGCCTTATTATAGTCTAATAATAAATAATTACAGTTCTCTCTGTAATCCGGCAATTCGCTTCTGCGGCCCTGCCAGCATCCGGCGTTTTATAACCATGCCGAAACAAGTGACTGCTTGTAAATTTTGCCTTTATTGTAGTTTGAGTTTATGCTAACATTTAAATTAATACAATTAATATACAATCTCTATCTCTATGGTAATAATATAGTGTATAATAGTATTACATACATACGAGGGGGTACCCAAAAGTAAGTACACTGATTTTTTTGTGATCAGAGTTTTTGCAGTTCCGCGTTCTGCCGCTAGGGGAATGTAGTGTAACTTCATACCACTCGGTAACACAAGTTTCGTCCCAAACAAGTATTTCGTTTATTTGGTGTGAATTATTTAATGAGAGCTCTTTTGAATGTTCATCGTTTTTGCAATGGCGGATTTTAATGAACGCCTCTGCTGACACCGGAGTTTGCTCGTCAATTTTGATTAAGAAAAATGAAATAGCCCTTTTGCCAAACCCCCTCAATTCACTCGACATTGACCCTTCAACTTGTTTTAATTCCCTGAATAAAAAGGGCCATGAAAGGAAAATGTTTTGGCGATGTTATTGAGGTGAAGAAAAAAACAGCGAACAAACAAAACAGTTCTCACTAAAAAATTAACACCAAATGAACGAAATATTTTTTCGGACGAAACTTGGATTACTGAATAGTATGAAGTTACTCTATACTCTCCTAACCGCAGAAGGCGGAACTGCAATAATTCTGACCAAAAAAAATCAGTCTACTTACTTTTGGGTACCCCTACGTATATGCATACAATAAAACATAGCTCCTGCCATTTGAACGTATCATTGTTGTTTTCCAGTAATCCAGCAGTTATCTGGTCCGATATTCACCGGATTACTGAGAGACTTCTGTTTCTACAAATACCTTGCATTGAGAACTTGACAATAAATAATCAAGACATCATAGCATGAGAATATACCATGTACTATGCCATGAACTCGGTTTTTGGGAATTCATGCATTGTTACAGATGTGTGGCTCATATACTGTATAACGCTTATTTTTCGCGCACAGCAAATTTCGCGAATTTGCACCTAACAGCATATTCGCGAGGATTATATTTCGCGAATTTATCGGGTCAAAAAAATTCCATTATTTTCCATCCTCTCTGCATGTGTTTTCTGAGAAACGGCGAGTTGCCCGAGATAATTCATGAATAAAAACATTCTTTTCTTATTAAGTACTTAAGTACTGTAGGACAGGAGGGGAGGGGGAATTTACTTCCTTGTTCAGTAATTAAATACTGTAATCGAAGAAAGGTGTAATTCCCAGAGCACACTAGGAAAATGCAGCACAGCATTGGTTGTTACCAGGTTAGGAAATTGTTCGCGTGGAATATATTTTCGCGATTTTTGGATGGTCGCGAAATTCGCGAAAATTAATGTTACGCGAAAAATAAGCGTTATACAGTATTTCATATACAGTATACAATGTCCATGAGGATCATTTATCCCAGGATCCTATATAAAGTACATTATCCAGCAGAGATATTTGCGACAAGACTGCAGCTACATACCTGCATGCAATCGGTGTTTGCATTGGTGCAAACAATTGCAATCGAAAGTTAGTTTTAATGCTGCCACGAGGCATGCATGTTTCAGCTCGCTGACATCAAGTCACAGCTCGATTTACAACCTGCAGCTTTCACACCTCCATACCAGTTGGTGCCATCTTATTGGAATAATGAGCTACAGCTCATGTGCCACTGTGTTTTACGCTAAATTGTAGAATGAAATTCAAATGGATTAATACAAATTATATATGCATGGAAAGGTCACAGAGCAAGGATTCTTTTCATCTATTACGCTTATTTCAAAAAAATGTTTTGTTTAGAAGTTATATGTAATTTCCTGAAGACAAAATATTGGAATAATAAATTTACTGTGACATATTATTAGAATAATACACTATTTATTAAGACAAACTTCTCAAACATTTGAAATACAATACAGAAACAAATAGGAATATGAAAACAACTATTTAGTATTTGGTTTGTCCTACTTTGGCTTTAATTACTGCTTGAATTCTGGAGGTATCGAGTGGATGAGTTTGCTGCACTCCACTGGTGTTATTTCAGCCCAATCAACTTTTAGTTTTGCCTTTAATTCTTCAATGGACATTGGCTTGTCCATCTTATGCTTCTTTTTCATCAATGGCCACAAATCTTCAATGGGACTTAGATCTGGAGAGTTGGTAGGTCATTTTAAAGTTTTGATTTCGTGTTCTTCCAGTCACTGATTTGTTGCCTTTGATGAATGTGCCGGAGCATTGCCTTGTTGAAATGTGAAGTCCTCATCTCCAAACAACATTTCAATAGAGGGTATCATGAATGATTCCAAGACCTCTTGTTCGGCAATAGAATATATTGTTCCTCTTAAACCAATGATTTCAAGTTGCTGGGATTAAATTGTTCATTTGGCATTCTCCATACTCTGGGTCCCTGGTCACCAAACATCAAGCAAAATTTGGATTCGTCAGTGAAAAACACATTTTCCCAATATTCAGCTGTCAAATGTTCTCTTTCCTTGCACCAGTCTAATCTCACTTTTCGCTGTTTGGCATTTGAATGTGGCTTTCTAGCTATTGGGCACGCAGCTATTTAAGCCGAAATCATGTAAGTGACGCAAGACTGTACGTTTAGAGACGTCTGTTCCACGTAGTTTCCACAATTTTGTGCAGTTGCCGATCTTTTCTAGGTGTCGTAATTGGAGGTTGCCTGCCATTAAAACGTTTTCTTGCAAACCTTTTTTCATTTTCATAGTGTTTCAGCATTTTGCATACTGTTGACTGCAAATTCAGTCATTTCAGCAATTTGTTGTAGGTTTTTGCCAGATTTCCTGAAATTAAAAATGATTTTTTGGTCTCAATGAACAAGTCAGTTTTGGCGCCCATTTTTATGAGAACATGTCTGAACATGTTTCGAACAGCACCACATGTGTTGCCCGAAACAGCAAAAAATCCCTTGTACAAAATAAATAAGTCAACACAGAAAGTTGTGATTGCTTTTCAGATTATTCTAATGTCACACAAATTTATCATTCCAATATTTTGTCTTTAGAAAAGTACATATAACTTCTAAAGAGAACATTATTTTGAAATAAGTGTTATGAATGAAAAGAATCCTTGTTCTGTGACCTTTCCAACCATATATAATTTGTATTAATCCATTTGGATTTCATTCTACAATTTAACATAAAATGCAGTGGCGCATGAGCTGTAATTCATTATTCCAATAATATGGCACCAACTGGTATATGCATTTGTATTTCGTTTTCAATAATTACAATAAGGTACAATAAGTGAAGGGGAGACCGGTGATTTCATTGAGAATCGAAAAATTGTTATACGGTATATTGTAGCCAAATGATCCCCACGTGTTTCGATATGTAGACAAAGGTGGAATAACAAACAGAAAACAAAGATTCTATATTCATAGAGAAACTGTTGTCAGAAGAATTCCCTCTTTGATCTGATTTTCGTTGCGGTAGCCTTTGTGGATCGATTGCTACGGATATCTACATGAAAAATCATAACGGCAGGGTTAATCACGTTTGATGTCAACATCAAATAGATACTTAGAATTGCATACTATCTGTGTGCTACCTTAAGTGTATTCACAAGCTGATTATGTACCTATTTGGAAGAATTGTCAAACGTCGATCATCATTAATAATTAATTAGCAGTATTTGCTCATTGTCTCATACTGTATGAACATAGAATATTTTAAACTATCCTTTAGCATCTGAATAATCTTTTGGCCAATATAGCATATTCGGTATTTTAATCCTCTGTTTTACATGATTTACTCAAAAAAGTTTTGCGATCGGCATATCAATATTTATTTTACATTATAGCATTCTATAACAAATCTAAACAATAAACACATGTTACCGCTAAATCCCGAATTTCACTTTAACGAGTGTCTAGTAGATATTGTGCAGATTGTCTAGGTAATTTGCACATTACCCAAATAATTTGAGAAATGAAACAATTTTCTGCACTTAAACGAATCGCAATAGTTAATGTGCACATTACCTAGGTAATCTGCAGAATTACTTGACTTCCGCACTTTAGCAGTAACATGTATTTTTTTTACCAAATTCCATCTGCGTGTGTCAAATAATATTTAATAATGAAACTTTAGAGCAAATGAAATATCCCACACCAATTTCAATGTCACACAACGATTATTTTGCATAAATAACTTTGGTATTAATCTTGAGGTGAAAATAAATAAACCAGTTACATGGCTATATTTAATTTGAATTCTTGTGAGAGAATAAAGCCGTTAACAGGAAATATTTTCTGTTCAATTGCATGAATTACTAGTCCATTGAACCGATGAGATGAAATAAAATGGTATAATATATACAATTGTAGCTGTTTTATAAGTGCATGTGAGCAGCTAACATGCTTCCACTGTAAAACTTTATACGTTTTGGATCATTTGAGAAACGAATTTTTCCTTCCATTTTTCTCCCCTTTTGGGTTGGCTGATGATATTGCACATGAACTGACTTGATAATCGCTGCAGGAAGACCATTGTTCACAATGTGAAAGCTGTGGCCGGCGCCATCCAATTATTTTCGTGCAATAAAGTCACGCAATTTCACAGGTCATGGAAAATGACAATTGAGTTAAGAATTTCCGAGAATCTATGACTATTTGTTGAGAGATATGTGAAATTTGTCTCTGGTTGAAACACTTTCGTGTAATAGCCTCGCACATATTTAGCGGGTGGTCTTCGGCCAAAAAGCGCCATCTGGCTTTGGTGTGATGAGGTCCTGTGGTTGTGAAAATGACCGTTCACGAGTCATTTCCTCTGCTCGCACTACTTTGTGCTCTGTCTACGATGCTAATGAGCATTACAAATCGGCAAATGTCACTTTGTCCTATAATTAATCGCTGCAAGTGACATAAATATGTTCAACCACTGAGGCAAAGCGAATCGCACAATTCTTATTAGTGCGCTCGCACGATTGCAAGTACCCCCATGTTTTACTTGAAAATGTATTCGGAAGTCACACTGGTGGGATAATTTTAACTGTTAATGTAATTGTGTATATGCCGTGTCTATTTTCGTTGATCTTGCTGTTTGGAAGACAAAGATATGTAGCTAAGTTCTTCAAACTGCATCTTTCACGTGTTGGAATTATGCCACGAACCTAACACCTTTCAGAGAAGCTATATACAGAATTTTGACATATTCTGAATAACCAAATCGTATATTGGCGTATTTTCCGGGAATCATTTTTGCAATATAAATGCACTGTTCACAAGATAATACCTCGATAATACCTCGCAATTCAATAGATTATTTATTTGCACGCGAAAAATGTTATCAAAAAATAAATGCCTGAAGCCAACTTCCCAATGAAATTTTGTTCCTTTTTAGTAGGCTTTCCTGCTTTCAGAAAACCCTACTTGCGTGTGCCAATTCTCTAACCAGTTAAACGCTTCACTCCAATTGCGATCTGCATAACCCTGAAGAAATTTTGATGTTCTGGAAATTTACGTTATGGAACCTCATTAAGCACAAAGTTATTCCTACAATTCCTAGCCAAAATGCGCCTTAATTGAATTTAAAATTTAAATAATTATGAATGACATAATCCAGGACGAAAATGATGAGTGAACTGCTTTACTGCAGGGCTAAAATACAGACATGTATAGGCCTAGTCAGTTTCAGAAATGTCTGAGTTAGAACTGACTTATTGGGGATTTTCGGCAATTCATCCAGTCCTAAATCGACTGAATGTGTGACGTCATGACTGGAGCCCAAATGAACTGGTACAGCGCCGACCGCATGAATTGCTGACCAATTTTTCTAGCCTGTGATCAGTCGACTGGACAAAAACTGAATTACCGAATACGCCCATTGAGAAACTGAGCTCCCTTTTATTTGAAAAAGACAGGAAGTGGTCATCTTTTGAGTTCTGAAAGGTTCTAGATTCGAAGCTTCCAGAACGAGACAGGAGGTAGCAAAATAACGAAAATACAGGGAAAATAGCAGAAATCGAGTTTAACCAAGAGTACAATGAAACGTGCAAAAAGAAGAGAAAATGCATGTCGTATTCAAAGACTCTAATGAATTGTTCACAATTGATTAATAAATTCGACACTACGTACTAGCCCTAACAATTACCGTCGACTAAGGGTACGGTTAGAAATTGTAAACAATTAGCCCTTACTACATGCGCGTATATCTGACAACCCGGTTAAAAATTTACATTTTAAAATTGTGTAATGCCTGTTGCACAGAAATAATAGTTCGTATTGCTATCAGATCACTAGCCTGAACTATTAGAAGCCATTTCGCATTTAATTTGCGGTCTGTAATGAATATGTTCAATATACGGGTGATGCTGCTTTTATACGTATAGTTTACATTGGTATTCTAGGGGGAAATAGTGACATCCTTACAAGGGAGAATCTTTTATTTGTATAGGAAAAATAGCATGACAATTTTCTTGGAGGGACACAGAATGTGTCTTTAATATCACTAATACATGTATATGCAGTGGTGTTGTTCATAATGAGGTCATACTGCAGTAATAGTAGTATAAATGTTTATTACATGCCCCGCATTTGTCTTAATTGAAGATAATAGCCTTATTACTAATTACCATTATTCTGCACGTTTATTCTGTAAATGTTTTAAAATCTCCCACATAGA
Organism: Glomeris maerens; assembly: GCA_023279145.1. NCBI lineage: Eukaryota > Metazoa > Arthropoda > Diplopoda > Glomerida > Glomeridae > Glomeris > Glomeris maerens. Next base: position 23,195 of record WWPM01023475.1, read on the forward strand.
AAGGACAAAGCTGCATTTTCATCATCAATCTTAAAAATGTTAACATCTAGAAGGCCTCAAAATAAATTAGTGACCATAATTTTCTGAACACATTTGGCACTGCGGAACAATCAATTTTTAACCCCCACAATTCCAGCGTCTGGGAATTCAGTCAATCCAGCATTCCTACATTGATTCCTCTCTTCATCGTAAACATTTGAATGGCCTGCTCTATAAGCTTACGAAGCCACTTGCTTACTCGCCCTTCGCTAATTACTGTACAGGCGCCGATATATTTCACATAAATCGCAGCGAATTTTAACAGCATTTCACATAGAGGAATTGGATTTCTGACCAGGGTTCAAAAATGGCAGGATTTTTTTATTTATTTTCGCAGTCAATTTCATTTGCTGGCTCACAAATAAAAGGCAAACGGCAGAAGACTGGTGGAAATTAGGCACTCTGTGTTCCCAAAGGACCATTTGAAAGTATATGTACTTCACATGCACGATCCGATCAGAGAAGTCAGTAAATTTTGACAGCCAATTGGCTCTTGATTACTTTTGAAACGCGTCTAGTCTTAAACATCTTCAGGTGAAAGTTTGTGCTCATATATTTATTGATATTTGACACATTCGAAAGTACTGTTTACGTAGTACATTTCACTGTTGCATTTGTGGTGGACTGCAAAATAATTTTAGGGAGCGATTCAGGAAAAATGTGTTCAGAAATACATAGAAATCAGTAGCAGATTTCTTATGTATAACGTGCTGTTTGCCACATGTTTGGTTTCGTTATTTCGGAGCGTGTGGAATTTAAGTGAATTAAACTGCGTCGACTCGACGCGTCAAGATGGAAAGGAATTTGTCTTATCTATGTATTATATGCTTCTTCGTCGTCGGAGGTCTCAAGCCGAGCTTTTTAAGTACACTTCAAACCAACTCCGGGTGGCCGGCGTCTTTTCTTCTTTTTCAGTCATCTTCGTTTGCTCTTCCGGCCAAAAAGTTTGCATTTCACCCCTCCTTTATTTGATGTCACATCCATCTCATTTATGAACAAAACCACAATGGCCAGTAATCATTACATACTGCTGTAATACGTTTTATACACAATTAACACGGCATAATTTTCTAATTATCAGTTTAATTGTCGGTCTAAACAATGAGTACCAATGGGACTGTAATGTATATTTTAACTTTAAAATGTCAGTTTATTATTTGGGCCACTTCAATATTCTACAAATATATGCATACGGATTTAAATTGAACCCTGATAATGTAATTATTCGAAAAATGTAACTTCTAAGTTGAAGGAGAAATGCAGAGGTTTTCGACATCTTAATCAAAGTGATTTTTCCATTAAGTTTAGGTATCAAATGCATGTAGCTTCGTTATATTCTGCTTTGTTTACCTAGATACGCTGTAAAGGCTGTATTTTGGACATTAATGACAGCATAGCGTCCACGTTGTTTTCGCATGGGCGGAAACATTCTTCACATTTTGACGTCACAATGTGAAATTATGAGAAGCTAACTGTAGTCATATGTGCGGCATGTTCGTAACCAAAATTTAGCCAACAGGCAGTCATTCGCGTTTATTTTGGCGTTCCATACATACGAAAATTGCTACTTGCGCCACCTTCAGTAACTAATGAGCGCTATCAAAATGCTGCATTCTATCAGCAATGGACCTCGTGTTATGCCAGTTTTACATAGCACTTACCATGAAGTGAAATTTCAATCTCTGCATTTCTCTTTTAAGGATAAAGAAATGTTGTTCCACTCGATACCGTTTACCTGGAATAATCTCAAAAGAACTGACAGAGCTTAATAAGGGTTTTCAAATTGATTTTTAATTTCTACTACACATGCGCGTATGAATCAAGTAGGTGCCGAAACGAAATTTGACAGGGAATGCAAGGATTCGGACCGTGCCAACAATTATAGAGGTGAGGGTTATCCCCACGGATGAAAGAAAGGGCATTAGAGCACGGACAATCCTCACCTCCTGTGCTATTGTCAGCACATTCCAAATCCTTGTGTCTCCTGTCAAGAATGTTAACTTTTCTTGGACAGAACTGTAATTCTATTTTTCTTAAAACGGTTTCGTTTTCCTTATAAATTGTCTGTTTTTTCATTTGTAATAAGGCATAGGCAGTAATGGGGTAAACATTGAAGTCATCAAATTGGTTTCTCGTTCATTGGGGGCCCCTCATACAGGGCGCAGAAGATAAAGTTCCCTAGCCAATCTATAGCATACACGGTGTAACAAAATTATGTGCTCAAGCTTACAGGGCATACATACTCCACGCATGAAAACAAGACAAAGTTCATATGAACCCATGTCCCCAAACACATGGGTAGGTTTGTGAGAAGCACCCGAAATGTGACATCTGTAATTCATGCTCTCCTAATTTAACTGTAGTATGTCCTGTGATGTCGCCTCGTTAAATTGCATCTTATGATGCTAATATCGGTTTCTGAACATTACCTGATTTGTGTGAAATTGAGTTCTCAAATCTGTCCTACCTAATTCCGTTTTCATAATTTAAATGTTTTGACATTTTTCCAGACGGATGTTTCCTACCGTTCGTGTATCTTTCACTGGAATCAACTTAGATACGAAATATGCTGTGTTAATGGACATTGTGCCCGTTGACAACAAAAGGTATCGTTATGCTTACCATCGGTCAGCGTGGTTAGTGGCCGGCAAAGCTGACCCGCCTGCTCCTGCAAGACTCTACCTGCACCCAGACTCGCCATTCAGTGGCGAACAGCTCCGAAAACAAGTGGTTTCATTTGAAAAAGTCAAACTCACCAATAATGAGATGGATAAACATGGACACGTAAGTGATCAATTTCATTAAATCATCTGAAGATTTCTTCTGCCAGTTCAAATTTTGTGCGACCTGAATTAGCTAGTATGTTGAGCGCATGTGCCGTCAACATCGATAAATCAACATTTATTGTGGCATGCAAAATATGGGGAAACATTTTACACGAGACGAAGTTTGCGCTCCATGGTGTGGGTATGCTAAGTATAAAGCGAAATTGCATATTCTTCAATATTGCTAATATTCCTGTTCGGGAGGTAGTTCCGGCTGGATAAATAATACTAAAGTCTAGGAGCACACATATTTACCTTACAAGCGAGCATTTCTATAAGTCATTTTATAAGTTACGTACCTCGGTATCGGCGCAAGTTAAGCCAACGAATGAAGGAATGTAGGGTTTCATTGACAGCTGAAATGACAAAATAATGTTTTTATATAGCAAAATCCAGACGTATAATATGATTTGTTGCAACACATGCCAAAATGCATTCACCAAAGTTTAGCGAATGCTGCCCATCGCATACTGCCATCCTTGTGCGCCAATTCTTGATTGTGTGGCGTGACTGTTTTGGGCATCCTGTTAACTTCTAACTGTCCCTCGTCTTAAGGGAACCATGAAGGGATCACGGTTTGTGGAAGTCGAGGAGATTCAGGACACAACTCCTAAAAAATATTTTTCTGACAGTTTCCAAAAGCTTTAAAAATGTTTTCAATAGTGTTTCGCATAGTGTGACAACTACTTCAAAGGCCAATAAATGTATTTCCCGTGAGCATTCTGTTTTCCAATTTTAGTGACACCATTCACCGAACTTTTGAATTTATACACGGTGTTTCACAATTCATGGGGCAAACTGACAAGGTATATTCCCTGCATGAAAACAAGGCATATAGTTCCTATAAACACGTGTCCCCAAACGCTTAGGTTTTTAAGTAGGAACTACATAAAATGTGACATCCATAATTCATGCTCCCCACATCTTTATTAGAAACGCATAATGAATGATCAATGGAAAGGTGTGGGGAGCATGAATTATGGATGTCACATTTTATGTAGGTCCTACTTAAAAACCTAAGCGTTTGGGGACATGGGCTTATAGGAACTATATGCCTTGTTTTCATGCAGGGAAGGCACCCTGCAACTTCGTCCCCTGAATTGCGAAACACCCTGTAGAACGTTTAAATTGTGGCAACACAAATGTCTTTGTACGGCAGATGTTTTGTTGGGTAACCGCCTTCAGGCTGAAAGACCGCGATTTTGTATATTTCAGTTAGTATTTTGCTGGAAAGCGTTGGACATTGTTGCGAAAAACCACCGAGACACGGTTGTGCATTAATTATTATCGACTGGAGAAACACAAATTCTAACCGATTTTGTAATTTTTTGTCGCTTTTATGTCGCTTAATTTGTTGAGATCTATGTAAATTTGTACAACATTAATGAACTTTGCCATTGTGTGTGTATATGCGGTCTTTGGCATATACACACCTATCTATTCTAAAATTGTAAAATTTTGTAAATGTGGATAAGCAAAATGGCCTTTAAAAATTCGCTAGAGGTCAAAGATCACGAGGTCATTCGGTTCGTCCTATCTCTTTATTACTATAATTCCACGCCTATCATTACGTAATTTTGTGCAATTTACTAGAATCATGATACGTGCAATATCCGATCTAGAAATTTTGAAATGGCAAGTTATTGTAGCAACTTTTGTTATTCTAGGTAGATTTCCACATATCTTGATGTGTATTTACGGTTGGTATTTATTCAGATTATCTTGAACTCAATGCACCGGTATCAACCAAGGATCCATCTCGTGAAACGTCGTGAAATCTCAGCAAGCGCTCCCATAAGTGACCTAGAAGCAGAAGAGTTCCGCACATTTGTTTTCCCGGAAACCATATTTACTGCCGTCACAGCCTACCAGAACCAACTGGTGATATTTCTAGAGTGCGTTTATATGCGTTGTTTATTATCCACTCCGAATTTTAACAGCTTTTGCCTCTATTGTATGCATTGGCAGATCACAAAGCTGAAGATAGACAGCAATCCATTCGCCAAAGGATTCCGTGATTCATCCAGACTGACTGAATTCGAAAGGTAAATATTGTTCCATGTAATTTTAAGTAGAATGGCTCACATTTCACACCAGACAAACTTTAAATTCAATATGATGTTCTCTCAGTAAATGGACTGTAAATTATTCAATCGAATAGAAGACAAACCTTCCAAGTTTAGATGGAAATCACGATTTGTGTTTACAAATTACACCGAAATTATTAAAATGATCTCGTCAGAATGTGCACTAGAAATATTTATATTTGAGACGTGGCAGAAGCAAAAATCTAGTTGGGTAGAAGAATTTGTTGCTGGCCAGATTTTCAAGTCAGAAATTGCATGAATTATATTTTGCTGCATTTTATACAAATAAAGCGCCCAAATTGCGCAATTTGCGAAAATTCACTAAAATTGAAAACTCGCCTGGAAATGTAAAAATCGAAATTCAAAAACTGTGAAAATTTCAAGAATTGCAACATTTGTAAAATAAATTGAACGTCGTGAAAATTATAATCATTTGTTTCATTGGATGTTTTATTCAAAAATAACAATGTTTGGGCTTTTGGAAATATTATCCACTCAATCTTCAATGTACCAGTATATATTGCATTTGTAATTGAATGCTCTTATAACTGACTGCGAAATCTATTCTAAAATGGTTGCATTGTATATGAAGGGGTTTTTTTTAAAATCAAGGGATGAGGGTTGATATAATAAATTTCGTTAGGCCACCTAGATGGAAACTACGTGCAAACATAGTGCCAAAAAATAATATCGAAATTGGTTTTATTGAAAAAAAATACTTCATTATTGCACTGGCTGCAGAGAAACTATGGAAAGCATGATGACAGAGCACACGTATGCCCGTTCTCCGTTGAGATCGTTCCCAGACGCTGAATTCGATGCATCCCACCTGATGGGTTTCGGCGGGGAAAGTAGCGCCAGCGCCGCCTACAGGGCACGGTTCCTTTGGAGGCCTCCTCTGCCAGAACTTTACGCTGCAGCCGGAATTTCAAATCCAGCAGCGGCCGCAGCAGCCGCCGCAGCAGCTGTAGCTGGCTACACACAACTCTGCGCCCTCGTTCAGCACAACCAAAATGCGCGACCGCCGAACCTTCATCACCATCATCACCTCCAGCAACAACAACAGCATTCCCCAGCCCTGTGGAACCAGTGGACTGCACTGCACACCTTGGGCCAGTTGAACGTTGTAACGCCCTCTCACGCATTCCACGGATCTCCCTATAATGGCACTTACAGTGCAGCTGACCCGTTCCGCTTTCAACGACCTGTCTTCAATTTGGGATTGAACAGATATGCGCCTTACGTGCCACCCCCGCCACCACCTTCGTCGTCCCCATGTCATCCTCCCACGCAGCAGCAGCATATGCAGAGTCACAAAAGAGGGCCAACACCTCCGAGTGGCGCCAACGTCCAACAGGTGCTCACAGATTCCAGCTAAGAGTGTGCAGTGAAGTTTTTGTTACGTTGAAATTTGAAATATCGGCTGACGTTCACAATGTATCGCAGGCAGAGCGTAAACACCAGTTATGGACAATCGTCAACCATACTGGGAATACAAATTGTTCTAATATTCATAAATGTATACTTGTTTTGTTTTTACATCTTTTGACTTGTAGCTTCGCAATTCCTTCAAATGGAATATGGAATTCTACTTAAATCCTCTTGGTGAAATATTTCTTTTACGTAATTTACAATGTGAACCATTTCAGCTGTTGTCAATATAGGGGAGACAGGGGTTGGTTCGACTACTTTTCTTTCATGTACATGCAAATTTTATGACTTTATATTGAATGCCCAATTACAAATTGTGGTGGTTTTCTTAAGGCGGCTCCGACCGGAGCATATAGTTGACGTTTTGCCCCATAGATGGCGGAGTTTTTCATGGAATTCTATGACAAATACTCCATGTTAAACTGCAGGATAGTTCCAAAATATATGGAATATTTGGCCCCAGACGAAAAAGCCCTCTTACATGAACTGTGAAGCGAATTAGAAGTACCCGTTATTTTCAAATTAAAGTATATTGCATGGTTCACAACGTGTCAAGGCTAATTTTTCCAAATATTTCTCCGTTTTCGAACAAACTGATCTAGAATGTCCAATTCGTGAAAATTATTACATGTTTTTTTAATACAGGAAATTACCAGATGCCTAATTAAAAAAAATAAGCTTGACAGGTTGTACAGAATCACATGCTGAACAATATACATTCTTCAAAAGTCTTTAATTTCTTGAGGAGTTCGCACACGGAGGCAAACCAATTTCCAAAAATGCAACACATTCAGTAATTTTTTACAAAGCGATTACAAACCTAAAAATTACACACTGTGTGTCATATGAAGCCACAAAGTGTTGCCATTTCGGCTATAAATTTTGTGAAATTATCTTAAATCAATATATAACACACTTAAACTGGGTTTGCACGATCAACTATTTATGCACTGCAGGGCTGCCGCCTTTGAGGGTGGCGTGGAATGAGCCGCCTTAAACCTGAGTGCAGCAAAAAAAAAAGGGAAGATTAAGGACGAATGAATAGTAAAATCTTACTATTACCAAATCAGGAACTGTTTCAGTTTGTATTCTAAAATATAATCAGCACGTGTAGTAGTGTAAATATGAAATAAAATGACAAATACATGGTTATTACTATTACGTACTGCAATATTTTCATTTCCTTAATACCTAAAAGTTTAGAAGAGGAGGGACATGAAAGAAAGCTTTTCAAGTTGAATAATAGTTACGTCATGCTTGACCTAATAAGGTTGCATGATCATAAGATTGACCCAGTACCAAAATAAACGCAATCAAGTCGCCTACTTTGTGCCGAAACGTTTCCCGGAGTTCCGTCGATTATGGCAAAAATTCCAGCAAATCCGTATCAACGAGACGCAAAAAGATATCTTTAGTCACAGAAGATTTTGTCTGAAAAACAAATTGAACAGGGTTAAAACTAGTAGTCCAAGATTTACAATATATTGAACTAAGATTGATTTCAGAGAGAACCTGCAACTAGCACCACTGAAGTCGCTCAGCAAAATGTGACAATCGGCACAGAGCGAACGATCGCCAGTTTTGATAGGCAATATGTATAAAAGACAAAGTCAATAAAGCGGAAACTTTTGATTATTGAATGCCATCAAGTAAAATTGTTCCAATATCAGCGAATTCACAAATCTAGCTCGTACAAAACCTCCTTCATATACACATACATATTTGTTCTGTTAATAAATACGGTAGATGAATTTCCAAATCGTTATTCTCCTCCAAATATTACAAACTTGTCCAAATGACCACTTGCTTGTTCTTGTCACAACTCGCCAAGTAAGTGCCGTTCGGTTGCCAGCACAACGCGGGAACCGCAACGCTGAGAAAAGATTGGAAATTGCACAATTATCACGGTTATCACGGTTCATAATTACCTGTGCTCTTTGAGAGGTAGTGCTTTGCAAGGGTCCGAGATACTCCAGGTAAAGACTGTGCCATCGTGGGACCCGACCGATACGTGAGTCCCTTCCGGAGAAAACACGGCTCTCGTCCAATCGTACGCGACGCGAAACCCGTCAGAGCTATACGAAAGAAATTAATTCCGTAAAAACGCGTGGAAGTAGAAAGAAAAGCTAGGGAGGTAAAAGCAAATACCAAAAAGTTCCTACGACTTGATTCATTCGTAGATCCAGCAGTTTCAAAGTGTCGTCTCGAACGCAGCTCAGCAGGTTACATCCGTCTAAAAATGCCAATATGTATAAGTATTGAAAGTGCAATTAAGTACATAATAAACTTGTTTTCAAAGTCATCATAAGTGCCCTTTAAATGATCACAATTTCCATGAACAGATTAAAAGAATACAAATTTTCTTAAATTAATCATTTGTGACCTTTAAATGAACGACCACAAACAAGTTCGCAAAGTTCCATTCACACAATGATAAATTTCGGATATTGACTATCAAAAATGGGTACAAAAAATTGAGCCCAAAAAACATTTGAAAATATACTACGAAGCCCTTTGGAAGCTGACCGGGAGAAATGTCGAGTGACGTGACCTTGCCCTGAAGCACGACTTCGTTGGCCGGGTTTTCGCACCGTGCGTCCCAGAACCTGATGCGGTTGTCGAAATGGGCGCTTACGATCGTGGTGCCTGCCCGGTCCGCAACCACGTCGTGGCACTTGGATCCCGCGAACATAGTTTTCACGCCTGCCAATAAACAAGAGTGTCTCGCGATTCCATTCCCCGATTCGACAACATTTCAAGCATAGTTACACGCGAGGCTTCGCAAGTCCCACGTCTTGAGCGTGCGGTCGTGACTTCCGGAAACGACTTTCGTGGATTCGCCTAGAAATTTGGCCGACATCACCCGTCCGCTGTGTCCTGTCAGCGTATGCTGCGATTCAAACAAACATTTCCATTCAAATTTCATTTACAAACTCCTCTGAAGCTTACACTTATTCTAAATAACTTTCACACTGCAGAATTTGATTAGTAACCGACAGCTATTCAATCTATTTATTGCAAATTCAAGCAAATTTATGTCACGGAGAAGTTACATTACATTTTCTAAAATTATTAGCTACTAGGAATTAATTAATTTATACCTTACATTTTGGAAGTTAATAGCCACTAGGGAATAAGTTATAGTCTACTTTTTTGAAATTATTAGCTACAAGGAGAGGAATAAAGCAGGCGATTAAATCCTTTTACCCTCAAACGTTGATCCGACATGGTCCAGACGCGGCTCGCGTAATCGTTGGAAGCTCCGAGAATTAGATTTTCCTTTTTTTTATGGAAATCGGCACATTTGAAATAATTTGCAAGGAAGAAAACGAAACAAACTGTCTTCAAACGCTAAAACCTCCGAGTCGAAATCGACCGAAGTGATGGCCGCGTTGCTACCGCGAAGCGTAGCCTTCGGTTCGATGCCGCCTTGCGCTACTTCCCAGATCTTCACTTTGCGATCCGCTCCTCCGGTCCCAACCAACCTGCCCTTGGCACCCCATGTAACCGCTAACACTTCTCCTTCGTGAGCATCCTAAGAAATAAGACAACTCAACTCCATATTTCCCTCCTTTCATTTTCCAAGATTCATACGTACGAATTTGGCGTGAACACGACTAGGCAACACGAACTGGGCGCGATAAGGACCCGGTGAATCTCTGCGAATTCCCGATTCTTGGTTTAAAAACTAAAAACCTACTGCGTATTTACAGGTACGTAATAGTACAAACATACCTTTCGCGAGAATCTATAATTTGAGGTTCCTTCACGGCTTCGCTGAGATCCTTCGTTACCTTGGTACGATCCTGTCTGTAAACAACCGATAAATCAACTTCCTCAGTTAATCACGTAAGTGGCATTTAATTAAGTTAATCTAGTGCTGGTTTGTCAATATGAAGGTCCATTTGTTTCAAAATTCCACAAGGTCACTTAATTCAATCTTCAATGCAGTGGATACTATGAGCTTTTGATCAATAAAAAACATCTTTTTCTCCTTTGCTCATATAATAAGAACACAATGTGTTCTATTTTAATCAACAACTATAGTTTCGGTTTGTACAAACCATCATCGGGCACGTATTAATTGCACGAGATTACATAGTAACTATAGAATCAATTCGTGGATTTCGTAAATTCCCAGTGTCAAAATCAATAGAGTGTATTATATATTAATCAATGCGTTCAAGTGTCCCACCTCCTCCACTTCAACAGACCCATTTAAGCAGAGCTGCAAATTAGTGCAATTACCGTAAGCGGCAAACAGGAAAAAAAGGATTTAAGTTTTGCAAGCGAGAGGCTAATTTTCTGTAATTACCTATGCGTTGACGGATCGAGGAAGCGGAACACTTTGGATTGGCCCTTTCGTATTAGGCTTCCTGATCGTGGGAACCAAGAAGGCAGCCTACACGTATATATCATAGACAAGTGCACAGAGAACTCAAAAAGAAGAGCCCGAAAGCGAGATTTTTTTGCAGCTATTGATCGAGAGATATTAGTTGTTGAAATAAGGCAAACATTAGAAACATGCAAATAATCGACACAAGCTCATCCAGGTTTCATAGTAAGTATAGAATTATCTGAAAATTATTCATTTCCCTTCGCTTTTCCAGACACGATTGAAATGCATTGTAAATTTCAAAAGAAATCACGGTTCAATTTTGGGTCGTTTTCTTAAACAAATCTATTTAAATTAATTACAATTGTTATTAATGTACATTATGAGAAATAAAGAACATAAACAATGAAAAAAAAAGTTTGATTTTATCTTTTGCGTGGAACTCAAGAATCCAGTATATTTAACTTTTAAATATCCCTAATTTTGGGAATTTTTACTTTCGATTTACACTGATTTCCCAAGTTTTATGGAATATTTTCACACATCCCTAAAGATTACTCTCGTAAATATAGTTAAAACGAATGGTTCGTACGAAGGACACTGTTTTGAAGCTAAAAGAAACTCGACTCTCACCGTAAGACGGCTTCGTTCTCTTCGTTAAGACGGTCCGCGTCGACCGCTTTCAGCCTCATCCACCTTTCGACCAACTCTCGGTTCTCGTCTTGTTTGGCTCGGAGTTGATCTTGGATTCCCGTGAAAGCCAACTGTAAAGCTTGATGCTCGTCGGTTAACATCTGCAAATGAAACGCGGTAATATTTGAAACCGTATTCTACAGCAGTATTTTAGTGAGGCTGGCCACTCAAAATATCAAAAATATTATAGGAATTATAGGAAATTGAGAATGAAAATATAGGAAATTTATAGGAATAAAATATACAATGTTTATTTATAAAATGATACATTTATCATTGCATATGTAAAACCAGAATCTATTTCTTTATAAAACTGTATCACATAATTACGTAGTGTATTGTTTTTCGGCTCGTTTAGTTGGCACATTTAATTTTCCTAGCTTGCGCCTTTGAGATTGCACGCCTATTGTTGCATTCGGACTAATTCCAGCTCTAATTACTGGTAACTGTATATTTGTCTTCAGCTGCAGACAACATCATTTGCGCGACGGAAATGGTTTTCATATTTTTGTATTTAATTCCAGACGATAACAATTGCAGTTGTCCGGTTTATTTTTGACCCAAGTACAGTAGTGTGAAAATTATTATGCCAAAACAAGTTTTTACACTTTTTTACTATTAACATCGCATATTTACAAAGTCTGAAGCCAAATAATGAATTTATTGTACATACTGCAGTAACAGGTGATGCTTACACATTTCAGAGAAATATGACTAATGAGTTCATATTTTCATCATCTGGTGAGAAAGTAGCCCCTTACAACCTAAAGGTTGATGGATCATTTTGAGTCATCATGGTGCCCCCTACCCCTCCCAGAAGTATTGCCACACTTCACTGAATCACCCTGTATAAAGCTTTTTAAATCTGATTTAACATTATTAGCATTCTAAGCTATACTGTTTGTCCGTTCTAGTGACACTTCAGGTTTAGTTCACTACTTAGATTTCCTACTCATTTTGATATACAAAGTACGGGAACAACACTGCGCAAAATCTTCAAATTACTGTGGCCTGATGCCTGAATTGTGCCACCTACCGGAGGAAATGGAAAACAAAAACCAATAATGCATGTGATAAAGGATGTGCAAGCATCACCTGTTATTATAATATATACAATAGAATCATTATTTGGTTTAAGACTTTGTAAATATGTGATGTTAATAGCCAAAAGTGTGAAAACTGGGTTTAGCATAATAGTTTTCACACTACAGTAGAATATCCTTATCATTTATTCGTTTTAGTTTGTTGACTGTAATATTGTATGCTTGAAAAACATAAAATATAGGAATTTATGGGAATTTTTGGAAAATATAGGGAAAAAATAGGAATGCTTAAAAATATAGGAAAAAATAGGAAATATAGGAAGAGTGGCCAGCCTGTAATTTAGTTCTGAGCAAATTATACCTGAATAGTTTCCTCTCGCTCCAGAATCGCCTGCTCCAAATTCTTCTGAATGTCTTTCATCGCAACCATCTTTGACTCCAATTCTCGGAGTCTGCGATTGAAAATAAGCATTTATAAATTTTTTCCAAAGAAAATACACAAAAGATTACGTCATACTTTGCATCCTTGATCTCCAGTTCTTTCTCTTTATCTTGATAACTGTTACGTAAATCGATTAACTGCTGGGCATTCTATAGGATATTACACAGGAAGTCAGCAAAAAATATAATGACAAATATTACACAGCCACGTTACAAAGTTAGAAATTCTTATTACGGATTTTCAGATGACATATTTTAAGGAAATCATCAATTTTCGTGAAATTACCTCTCCTTTTCTTCGATGCAGTTCTGTCAGCTCTTCTTGAAGCCTGAATAACTTCATTTCAAGTGCAAGAACTTTCTCACTAGTCTTCCCATTGCTAGAAAATAACATCCTATTAAAATACTGTACAACAAAACGAACTAATAATTATTTTATATGTCAAAACTTCTTTACGATCCGTCAGATTTCAACTGTGTATCTAAATGTTCCGAGCGTAGTTTTTCTATCTGCACAGTCAAATGGAGATTCTCAGCTTTCAAAGCATCCGTGCTGTCGAACAACCTATTATCTGCATTGAACGAGGTATTTACATTATAATTATGAACGCGAGTGAAAGTGATTTGAAGGAAATTAGGCCTACGTGCGAAAAGCAAATCCTTGAACGGCTGCCACTGCTCTTTGTTTCTTGCGTGTAATTTTGACAGGATTTCCGATCGCAGTTCACCGCCAACCATCCCACTTCTCGATGCACACATCGTTGCAATGAAATTATTTCAAACTAATCGCCGTTTATCATCCATTATTATTGGAAAGCGAACGAACGATTGCCGAGTAAAAGCCTTTTCGCTTTACGCCGGCCGAGCGACAGAAAAGCGAGAAACGCCACCTATCGGCAACTCAGTGCACCAAGCCAATCGAATCACTGCATGCGAGTACTAGTGTTGCCAGATCGTCGCAAATTCCCCTAGTTCTAAATTGACGTGTCGAAAGGTAAAATTTCAGCAATTAAAGTAATACATTCAATAATTGAATAATTTTGTCACTTATAAAATGCAAAATTACGTATTTTCGTAGCAAAAATACCTAATTTTCTGCATTAATTCAACAGATTCCAGGAAATGCATATATTGATGGAAAAAAATGAACATTTCCGTCATTTAAATGCAAAGATATTTATGTCATGGTTTATATTAACACAAATACTACACATTTTCTTAAACGAAAGTAAAAACATGATTGAAACGTTTTTCTTAAAAAAAATTCCAGCAAACGGGACATCGATACATAAAACAATTTCCAAAGAATGAAATATAAAACAAACCAAAATACAAATTAAAAATTACATGTTGGTTAAACCTTGGGTTAAACGAGAGTCACTTGGGTTCTGGTAGCGTTAACTTGAACGACATCAAGGGCTTCGTATTCCTCTATCGCTTTTTTGATTTGATCCGGTTTGTAACCTTTGTTGGCGCACCGGTCTTCTATGTCGACCATCGTGACCGTCTTGCTGAAAGACTCGGACGCGATGTCGCGGATGATGTTGATCAGATCTGTCACGGTTTGGGATAAAAAAAAACAGTTTGGCAGATTAGTTCAATTATAATTACAGATAAAGTGAAGGAAATATTATACTAGCAATTCCCTCGGCTAATTGTGCCATTAATTTAGTCGCATCTCGACTATAAGAAAAAATTGATATTATATACTTATTTATAAACACACTGGAGAAAATGTACAACAACGTTTGTGCAGATTTCCTAATAAAAAATATCACAAAGAAATTTTGACATTTGTGGGCATTTTAACAAATTTTACCTTTTGACGTTGATCGGTGAATTTTCGTCTTTTCTTTATCAGAAGCTGCAAAATATATAAAGTTGTTATAAATGTCAAACATAGCATCAATATCATGCAATAAAAGATAACTTTCCGTTTTTTAACGTACCGCGACACCTACGTCTGTTAGGGAGCAGATTTTTCAAACGGTCTTCGTTTTTAATCCACTCCCTAACAGACGTAACGGAGACGTTGTGGTGGCAGGCGGCATCCCGGGGCGTGGTCTCGCGGGCAGCCGCAACGACCTTGAGTTTAAAACTCGCGGTGTACGACTGCCTTTGTGACGCACCTGCGTAAAGTTAGAGGCGCATTACAGAGGCAGGCCAATGGACCGCCAAATAATTTGAACTTTGAATTTGGTAGTAATTTCAAATATCATTTAAAAACGTAATTTTCTTCATTTTCTCATGTTATGACACTACATATTACGCTTTATCCACCCATGGTTTCAGCTTATACAGCAGATTTGTTAAAAACACTCAAGATAATCATCCTCTTAAAACCAATAAAACATTCCTTAAACCAGAGATAAACTATAATAGTACCGTAAATGCTCGAACAGTGCCCTGGGGCTGTAATTATTCTGTAACTCTCGCAGCCAGGGCAGTATTCGATACCAGGATTTAATGGAGACTAGGCTGTAATTGCTTTCTGGTATTTGGCATGGAAATAAAAACCAATAACCTACAGTGTTAAGAATTATATACAAGAACGTAGATGATCTAAACAAACATTACTTTATTTCAAATGGGTGTAAACCAAGCAACACATTTCAATTGGAATTATCGATTTGAAACCAAGTTTAATCAGCAACCTCTGTTTGAAACACGGATTTATACCCGGGCTGAAATCGAGACCGCGCTGTATTTAAGTTTTTTCCGGACCCGCCTAGGGCAGTATTCGAATACAGGGCAGCATTTGATACCGAGCACAGTTCGAGCGTTTACGGTAAAAGGCTTTCCGTGATCATTTCCTGCAAAAATTGTACAACTTCTATTCCGGGCCGATCTCAATAAATACTGTAATGGTAGAAACTAAACTATCCCCGAATGTTCCGTTGTCTCTACTCGTATGTTAAAATACCAAACAAATCTAATGAACAGCAACAATAGGTACCTTCTCGATGAAACGGAATGCCACCTGCCGTAGCCAACTCCTGACGCTCGTCGGTTAACATCTGCAAATGAAAGACGTAATATTTTAAAACCATATTCTACAGATAATAAAAGTGGAACGTAAACTGACAGAAACGAATCCTAATACGTATTTTAATATACCATTGCTTAACCATTGAAGTTAATCGCACGAATTTTCAGTGTCAATGTCTTTTTGTCTATCACAACATTGATTAAATTGCTTATTGCCAGGTAGCAATTTTTATATAGATGCCAAGGTGCAACATTGAACATTTTTGCCAAATAAAGAGTAATATTGCACATTATTTAAAATGGTGGAAAATCTTTAACATTTCAAAGCATATTCCGCAAATTAAATTCGGGGATTAGTTTCAAGGACTTCTTATAATTGCAAAATGGTTAATTTTATGGATTTTACACAAATTTATATACGGTATTTTAAGTACAGTCCTCCCTCGTTAATCCGGCAGATATGGGACCCCCCCCCCGCCGGATTATCGAAAACGCCGGATTACCGGATAATTACTAATAATGACGCATTTTAACAACCAAAACTCGTTATTTTGTACACATAGCATACAGTGGAACCTGTATAACTTGAACCCGTTCATCTTGAAAATTTGCATATCTTGAACATAAAGTTTGGCTGCACGTTTGCCCATAGACTTAACATTGCGCTGAACCTCTTTATGCTGAACCTCTCCAAATTAAAACTTTAACACAATTTGAGTCCACGATCAATGACATTTTTACACTTTTGAAGCCTTTCAAGTTGAACTTTTCCCTTTATCTCCAACCTGCCTCAACCCCAAACAAAGCGAGTGCGAATTTGTCCACGACTTTGCCCCATTTCAAGTCAAGAGGCCTTAGCAAAAATTGCTATGACTAACATGTTGCTGCTCCAGATTGAGAAAAAAATATATATAATCGGAGACAAACAACTATTCCCATGATTTTAAATAAAATTCAATGTTTCTTCTCGGATTTTGTTTTATTTGTCTAACTTGAGCACCCGTAGTAAAGTTGAAAGTTTTTTT
>WWPM01023476.1:0-16058 GCA_023279145.1 Glomeris maerens
AATCGGAGTGCGAACTAATAGTAGTGAGCACACTTTTCTCAACAAACATGTTACACCCCTTGATAACTCATTCCCTGTTGATTCTAGATGTGTTTACCTAAAGAACAATTTCGCCTTAGAATTTGATTATACATGTAATTCTTTAATATGACGGCGATCCGGACGAAATCATAAACGTCTCAGGTTACGATACCCAACATACGAACACTCGTTTTCCTCTTGAAACCCTTTTGGTGCTAATACAAGAGAATCGAACGGTCCAAATTAAATGTGAAAAAACTAGAACCGTCATGTTATGTCCATGATGGTGCAGAGGATAAATTTATTGCATATTGTAATATTTGAAATCTATGTTCTGCATATGGGCTATATATATCTCGGAGAATACATGCAAACATTGTGAAAATCCTAAAAAAATTTAAGAACTGGAAATTTTCTAAGACAACAAGCTCGTATTAAAAAATATAAATTTTTTGCTGATAAAGAAACATGTATAATAGAGACTCAACTGATTAAGAAAGATGGATAGTTCAAATAAATCATTTAAAAACTAAATATTCTCAAGAGAAACCCGAATCTAATAAATTGCATCATTTATGTTTTTTGGCATGAGCTGCAAGGTTTCAGAGGGAGAAAAGGCACTTAGACTTTTTATGACTTGGGAGCTAGCTATTCAAGAACTTTAGAAAGGAAGTAGGCATATTTAATTGTCATAATGCAATCATCGTCATATGTAAATGGAAAACCGTTAAACATCGAAATACTTTTTGGTTGTTTCCAAGAGACCAGCATGAGTGATAATTTCTCATAACTGTGAAAGAAATGCTTCAACATAAATGATTTCAGCTATTGATTCTGGTTTCAGGTCAACAGGCGCATGCTGCTCCAAGATTTAACTGTTTGCACTAATATTTATGCATTTGAAACAGAAAATTGAATGTACTGATGCAATGATTTGTACTTTGTTCATTTTTTATACCATTTAAATGAGTAATTAAAATTCATGGCTGAAAGTGACAAAAATCGGTCAATTATGTTTCTCAACTTTTTAACACTATTTTTGCTCCGAATAATATGCAAGGGAAAAGGATCGATTAACAATTTAAAGCAACTTCAATTTTTGTAATATTTAAAAAAAAATTGAATGATTTAAATGACAAAAATGACAAAATTTGAATTAATTATATTTTTAGCAATTATTTCTAAAAACAAATTGTCTGCGGGAAAACGCTACCCAAAAATAATCCCAAAATTAGACAAGGTGGGAGGTTAGCTGAACTTGAAGTTAAAGTTGCTCATTGTGACGGTCCCGATTTGTTTCATGTATTTCGGGCCCCGCACTGAGTTCTTCCACCGAAAGGAACTGCGGATCAGTGCCGGTCATCCGCTCAAAATTATATAACACGAATACCGCAACGTTTAGGAGTTATAAGTAGAGTGCGGATTTTACGTGCATTTTGTGCGCAACTTTACTTGCTAAAATTAGCCCAAAAAACATACAAAAACGTACACAAAAATGATGTCCAAATAATTCCAAATGCAATTAAAACGCTTTTCTGTAAGATTCCTAATCATAATACGTTCAGGAAAAAAGTTAGTACTTGCACGTAAAATCCGCACTCTAGTTATAAGCGTTTTACGTACAAGGTTTACCGCAGCCAATAGGATCGCTCCGGCCACGCCTCCGCGCCGCGTCACAACCAATGGTAAGAACGCCGTAATATTACATAGGCCTAAGCCTAGGCCTAAAAAGATCGCCGAACACGTTGTTACTGTTAAAACACATTTAATGAGTCTAAATGCATGTACAAATGTATACAGACGCGATCTCACATATCTAATAAGTCAAATTAACGATCTGAAACGATATGTCAACTTAAAACTAACGGAGTATCTTAGTTTTAAGTCTACACATGGTGGTTCGATTTCTCACCACACATGTACAGCGGCGCTTGGTTAGGCCCAACTCAGCAGGCCTGACTTGTAACTTCCGTATACGCCACCGAAGGCGCTCCGACGAGCCAAGACTCCTCAGGTCACCACCAGGGGATCTCTGTCGCCTCCGCCCCGGGCTAAACACCTGCAAAGAAGCGAGCATTCCTTTGTTAATCCGTTTAGCCCCGCCTTTCCTTTGTATTATTTTCATATAAATACAGGGGCCCAACTGAGTACAAATAAGTTGAGCAGCTTCCTATACCTCTCCCAACTAAAGATGATAATGAGGCCCCGCCCTCTTTTTCCTGAAATCAAATCGATCACACGTGTCTGGTGACGAATTGACCGCAAACTGGTTGCCGTGAATAACCAGACATATCTAAGCGATATTTCCACCTTGAAGCTCATTGGATGTCGCCAAAAATATGACGTCAAAAGGGCGTGGCCTCATTATCATCTTTGGTTGGGAGAGGTATAGTGCAGCAGTACTAGCCTCTACAGGGCACAGCCTAATATAATAAAATATATCAAGGTTAACAAATACTGTATGTGATCCATTCTTTGCTCAAACTCTGTCTTGGGAAATAAAAGCCCCTAAAAAAGCTTGTGGTAGCTATTACTCCCTAGACTTGAATAAGCCCGTAACCCTGACCGTCGGAAGCAGACTATGGACTTCAAGGGATCGACATCAAACTCACCGAGCATCAGCGACGACGCAGCAATCCTCCCGCAGGACACGTCCGAGATCTCCGAGCAGCGAGTCGACACATCTTCCAGGATCCACCAGGACCACGCATCGCAGATCATCGCCTTCCAGCCGCTCTACTCCGGACGTCGCAACGCAGCGGTCATCAAGGACTCCGACGCTCCGCAAGCTGTACGAACTGTTTGCCCTCCTCGAGAAGCACTATCAGCGGCCAGTCTTCCCGACGCCAAGAGGACTTGAGGAGCGCCCAGCCACCGTGGATCGACGTTACTACGGGGACGTCGCAGTCTACTAGCCGTCATCGACCCCACTGTTAGGAGGACAACCCACAACAACGAGAATAAATACAATTGCGTACACACCTGTCAGCCGACACAGCGCTGCTTCCCACGAAGAGAGCCGGGACACGACGCATCATGTGTGTTTCTATTTGAACACCAATTGAAGGGACCTTTTCCATGAATTTGGTACAATTTTCTAACTTATATGTTGATAATAGGGGTACTCAGACGACAGCTTCGTTGTTCGTCAGTTCAGCAAGTTCGCGGAATCTGTCGAACGACCATAGATTCGGCTAAACTGCAAAATCACGTGGGCGGAATGCTCGATGCTGATTGGCCAACCCGAATGCGAAGCCGTCGCATACCTGCAAAGCTAGGAGAGCAGGTTTCGAATCTGCGAAATTGCTTCACTGACGAACTACGAAGTTATCGTCTGAGTACTCCTATTATATTTGTAGTTGTAGCAGAGAGGTGGGGTTTCCGTTCCCTCATACAGGGTAGTCGTCAAAATACTCAGTGTAAGGTAGTTCTTATCTTGATTTTAATTTTAGTGTGGCAATAAACATGCGACGGTTCCGGTTTTTTTGCGAACCATCACAAGTCTTTTACCACCGAAACACTGCTCGGTTTCAACCTTGTATTCGTATTACGCGCCGATCGCCGCTATTTGCCGATTGTCGAACTTAGGCTCCGTTCACTTGCTATATGTAAACGCATAGAGTTCACTAATAGAGAGATAAAGGTTCACGAAACGTGAACGCGTGTGACGTCGTAAGGAGCGAGTGACGTCAGCGTGACGCCGCTCGCGTCGCGTGGAACGTGAGTCACACACGTAGCCCGTGTGCGACGTGTCCGTGACGTCACTCGTTTGCCTCTTCACGGAAAAACACAGCGGTTTCAACGTGTATGCAGGCGATTACACGTTGACACCTACGTGATTGATTTTCACCGCTTCAACGAAGCTAATTATGAAAAAGAATTCATGTTATTGGGTTCGAAATCAATAGAATAATTATCACTATTGATTTTTACTAGAGAAGGCCGTTAAAACATCTTATTTACGTTTTGTCGAATCTCGGATTTGCATGTTCGATGGGCTGGTCGGGGCGTGGCTTCCCATGATGCTTTGCCAATCATGTTCTGTGTGCACCGTGGGACTTTAGCACGGTTCACACAACGTACGCGACGATTGGCGTGGCTTGCTATGACGTCAAAAATGCCGTCACAAACGTACACGTTCCGTGTACCTTTATCTCTCTACTATCGCAGCGACGATCGTTATTAAGGCTACGAAATCGATCTAATATTACACTAGTAACCTGAGATAAACATAAATATAACTTTATTAACTAGTATACATAAGTTATCAACCACATAACTTTACTAGAAAGATAAACAAGTTCAAGCAATAGGACTTTCTGCTACTAAGCTAACTCTGTTGGGATCGGGACTGTCCCTCTTGCAAAGTTGGTTGGAAATATACAGTTCTCACTCGCTTCGTTTCTTTCTGAGCGCCAGCAACTTGTGCGCCTAGATTTATTTCATAGCGACTTTATCAGTACTTAAAGCGTTTCGGCTGACAGTTCGTTGGAACGACGTTATTTTCGTAGTAAGGCAAAAAAAAACACAATTTGTATCGCCGCTCACTGATATCCGCACGGTCGCAGGACCAATCGCTTAACCACACCCCTGTCATCTGGTCAATTGCTTTTATAAACACGTGTGTGTGGTCACGTGACCTTTGTTGTGTGATATAAACTTAAACCTTCTGGAAACTTCGTCCTTAGGAGAGGTCAGGAATTACGCAATATCGCTACAACAAACTCGCCATACATGCAGTGTAATCGCTTAGTTCGCTACTTGGCCACCGTGCGCCACTTCCACGTGATCGCCGTATATAACATAACTCTGTTAGCCGTAGCACCGTAGTCTGCCATTTTGAACGTGTATCGCTGCCATCTTGATCAGCCGCCATTACGGGTCATCCCTATTTATACAGGGAGAAACTGTTGCCTCTGCCCTGGGGCTATATATCATATTTCCCACCTGTGGCGATGTATCTTGTCGTTGTGCCATAGCACACCTGGCCTGAGACGGCATTCCATTTAGTGTCATCGCTAATCCGTTAGGCCACGTCCCCTATTGTCTATTTTACTATATAAGGAGCAGCTCTTCAATGTTAAAATCAGATTGAGAGCTGCCTCCTGCAACAATCTTTGGCCTCAGAAAGCCCACCTCTGGATCTTTTCCAATAGCGTCCAATCTGTCCTCTTCCTACTCTCAAACCCTTACAGGAGTTCTAGAATAAAGAAATTAGATTTATTCTGAGTCTCGCAATTTCTGTCACTCACCGCGTTACGGTCATCATCGGCTACGACACCAGGAGCAAAAGCAAATTTAGGTCCAGCACACACCAGCGACGGTTTTCACTACAAGCTCCCGAGGTCAACTGAGGCTGTTGCAGGGGACATCTGAAACTCTAGGTTCACCTCCTACTATGGGCAACGCAGACACCGGAAGAACAATGGCCACAACTCGTCTCCCTGGCAGCCACTAATCTAGGTTACACCACTGACACCACCGGCGCCTTGTACCAAAGCTGTATCGGAACGCCGGCCTACTGACTGCTATATCTCCAAGCCTACTTTGCAAAGGAAGCCGAGAGAGTCCGTCAAGTTCGTTCAGCCACTGCGAGTCGCCCACTGTGAGAAGCAGAGGGTCAAGCTCGTCCGTCTTCGTTTCAGCTTTGAGGGACCGTCCCATTGATACCGAGAATAAATAATTAATTGCGTAAATTATACTGAAGTCTCCGCGACATTAGCCAGACCTGGACTAAGAGATCCCAACCGCCGCGACAAGCAGCGATGACACGACGCAAACAGCTTTACACATTCAATGCGTTGTAATCTGACTTGATTTGATAATTGATAGATTTTACTATATCGTTACTAGTCAATTTCCAGCAGGATGGCATGCCTTTTCGAAAACTTGTCAGGCGCAGCCAAGTTCTAACGAATGACTAACTTTTGCTAACAGAAGGACCTGCGAGGAAAACCTGGGCCACCTGTTTTCCCGTGATTGCATAATATGTCACATGTCGTTAGTTATGCAATCCATGGCTTGCCCGGTTCGCCCTTGGAACAACCCATGGTATAAGGGCGAGATGTTGGCCATAGGTAGCCACACTACAACACCCCCCCCCCCTGGTCGCCTATCCATAAAACTTTTGAATGGGCGACCTGTCTAACGCGCACAACTTGCTTAGACAGGCCGTCAGCCGCGTTTTGCTTGCTGGGAACATACAGTAGCTCCAATGTTATACAGGAAAAAGGTACAGAGAAATAAAGACATTAATCTTATTACGTTAATATTAGTTTTAGTGGATTTATTTTACAATATTTAAAAACTGAGTTAGAATTGTATTAGAGCAGTTTATGTTCGTGCAACTTCAAACAGCATTTTGACTGCAATTAATTTTTTATTAATATTCTGTTCTTATGCTGGCCATTCACGATCGCTCCAAGCCGCATAACGCTGCGCCACTCCATTTTAACCCAGTAAATTTTGTGTACCATTCACGACCGTGCCACACCGCTCCATTTTTCTGGCCAATCACATGCCTGCTATGCCACACCTCCTCATTTTTTGCCCAATCCCACGCTTGCTACACCACGCCTCCCCCACGCTACGTGCCTACTCCCCCCCCCAGATTTCATGAGATTCCCAGTGATTCAGTACCTGCTCTACGCTAAGATCCCCCATTCACACATCGGGCGCGCCAGTGCTAATTGGCCCAGCTCGACGAATATTTGACCGGTTGAATATTCTTCCGGCCGCTCCTGCCACTCTAATCACGTCGGGTTTCCTCATTCACGACCGGTTTATGGTGCGGCGCCAGGCCGTTTGGCTGGTTGGGGCGATCGTGAATGGGGACCTTTATAGTTTCATATTTAACATGTGTATTTAACTTGTACAGGGTGTCTCGGTATTACATGACGAAGCACGCACGGTGTCCTCCATGAATGAAAACAAGACACAAAGTTCCTATAAACCCATGTCTCCAAACGCTTAGTTTTTTAAGTAGGACCAACAAAAATGTGACATCCATAACACAGGTCTGGAAAAAAAATCCAGTTGCATGAGATATTTTTACTGAATTATATGTTTTAAAGGTCGCAGATTCAAAAAATGACTTCCATAATATCCCATTACATATAGGTATTTTGTAAAATAAACATAACATTCTGATAGAAACACATATTTATTACAATGAACTAAATGTATTATATTTTATTACAATTAATCAATTTTTTTTTTATATTTGTACACAATTTTAGGTCTACTC
Source organism: Glomeris maerens (assembly GCA_023279145.1). NCBI lineage: Eukaryota > Metazoa > Arthropoda > Diplopoda > Glomerida > Glomeridae > Glomeris > Glomeris maerens. Next base: position 7,268 of record WWPM01023476.1, read on the forward strand.
TTTTTTTCTTGTAAACATTTCATTCTTCTCTTTGGTGCTTCTCCGGACTAATTTCCGATCTCCTTCTCCGGTTTTCGTTTCTTGTTTGAGCATCCAGCAGTAGTCAGAAAACATATTGACATTCCATTTTCCTTGGTAACGTTTTTCGAAATCACGGACATCCTGGTGAAATCTTTCACGCTGTTCTTCACTGTAGGCTCCAAAGTTTTTGGAAAATAGTCAATATGCGAGCTTAAGAAATAAACTTTTAAGCACATCTTGCATCCTTGAGCTTCATACGCTATCAGTATGCGTTGCGCAACACTTTTGTAGTCAGGGTCCTTAGTATTCCCCCAAAAATTGTGCACTACATTCTTGAACAAGCCCCATGCTTCTTTTTCCTTTTCTCCCATCGTTTCCAAAAAGACGGGATAAGATAAAAGTTTGTTATGCCAGGGCCTGTTAAAACTCCCTCTTTTATCTTGGCTTCAGACAGTTTCGGGAACTTAGAACACAAATATCTGAAACAATCTCCATCTCTTGGCAGTGATTTGACAAAGTGTTTCATGAGCCCCAATTTGATATGAAGAGGTGGTTCTAACACTTTTTCTGGCGAAACCAAGGCTGTATTGATGACATTTTTCTCTCCGGGGGTTAAATTGTCTCGGAGTGGCCAATCAGTTTTGTCCAGTGCAGCTGTCTGGCTCTACTATCCCATAAACAAAGAAAGCAAGGATATTTTGTACAACTTCTCTGCTGACCCAAATCATGGTTAGTATTTTTAAATATCTACAAACCATCCATTGATGCTCTTTATATTTGTATTTGATTTTCTCCAGAATCATAGTCAAGTCATTGTAGTTTTCTTCCATATGAACCAAGTGTCCCATAGGAAGAAATGCTTTGACGCTAGTTTTCAACGAATCAATGAATATGCGCCATTCTGATGAAACACATTCAATTTCAAAGCACTTCATGAGCCCATGAACATCCTTACAATAAACCAGATTTCCCTTTTTGGAGAAAAACTGAGCAAATTCTCCTTCTTTCTCTATGCCTGTACCATGACAATGAAGTCCCAGATGATAGCAGATTTTTGTTTTTTTAGACTTTTGAAAAACCCAAGTCTCTTACTAGGTCATTCAGCTCACTGAGAAAAAAGTTGAGGTTCCTTGTCAATGGGAACAGATGAGATAGATTCGTCCTGGGGAACTAATGTGTTCGAGTCCCCTGACTCACTAAGGATGTTGTCTAGATTAGAAGATGGCTGTGGAACTGGTATTTCCGAACCTTGGGACACTGGACGAATAGCCGAGTCAAGGTTAGGGTAGGATATTGTCTTCTTAATTTTTGTATTAAATCCTTTCACATTTACTGAACAGAAGTTGCAGTCAGTTGTATGATTTTTCTGTTCACGCCATATCATAGGAATAGCAAAACAAAATTAGGTTTTCTTGCCCTTAACCCAAATACGAAGATCTTCCTCACATCTTCTGCACATTTTATGCAGAGCCCATGCTTTGTCTTGATCTCCAAGTTTCAAATTGAAATAGGCAAAATAAACTTTCTTCACAAATTCACTTATGTTTCTTTGTTGCCTTTTCACTATGTATTCACCGCAAACATAACAGAAGCCGTCATGAGCAATTGCACAACCTCTGCGAGCCATATTCCAGAAATAAAATCGCAAATACATTAGCGTTGAAATGCTGGAAATAAACTGAGTATGGCATTAGATTGCAAGTACGATACAAATAATTAGCTTGTTGAAATGTGATCTAATGCAACAAAGGAAATACATTTATTCCTAGCACCCCAGATAAAATGTCACATTCTTAGCCTCATCACCATTAATATGACTCATCAACTTGTAATGTTTCAACTCAATCATGCAAATTTCCTCCTAGCTAAAACTACGCCACACACTTCCTCTTACCACTACACTCTTCAACCATTACATTTTTATTTATTTATTGCCAAATCCAGCTATAATTTGCAGTAATTAATTTCAGTAGTCTTAGTTTTAAGGCCACTTTTTTAAATAATAGAAATATAAAATTTTAGCTAGTAATTGTGAATTCCATGCTAAATACAGACAAAAACTTGAGTGGAACACAAAAAAATTACATGAGGGAACTTTTTCGGTATTTTTCCTATTTTTACCAAGTTGAGATCTACATATAAGAAAATGTATAAAAATGGAGTGCAGTTTTTTTTATTGCGGACCTGTGTACAATTCATGCTCCCCACATATTTCCATTGATCATTCATTATGCGATCCTAATAAAGATGTGGGAGCATAAATTATAGATGTCACATTTTTGTAGGTCATACTTAAAAAAACTAAGTGCTTGGGGACATGGGTTTATAGGAACTTTGTGTCTTGTTTTCATGCCGGGAAGACACCCTGAAAGTTTGATCGCATAATACCGAGACACCCTGTATATTATTATTCATTCATTGAAGTTAGATTTAATATTTTTAAATTGCATTATAGTTCAATATTTTATTTGGAAATATTTAACTATTACAGAAAGATTGCGAACAAGGTAAGATATTGACACTTTCTTACTTTATGGTTTTATTTGTTTGTTGAATTATGATAACAACAAATATTTTACTTGAAATTGCGGTAATTACAGGGACAGTATGCGAAATATAGAAGCATGTGGCACATTTTGAGAAAAGAAAAATTCGGATATAGGCGTATGTAGTTTATAGTGGCACCAGAATAGCTTGAGTAAATTTTTGACCAATGGCATTGTCTTGGTTCATCGCTTACTTTTGCCTTCGCATGCATATATACATATATCGGCCACCCGATATCACGCCCATCCGACCTGGAGCAACTAATCTTTACTTGACAAACCCGTTTAAGCCAAGCCCTTTTCTCAAGCAGTTGTGGCAAGACTATGGGCGTTTTTGGCGATTCATCTAGTAGATGCGCATTTATCTGGGTGAACTGGATGCATGACGTCTTGACTTTTGATGACTGGAACCCAAGTCAGGTGGTTCGCCGAACGCAAACTTCACTGCACGGCTGGATTGCAAAATGGTGGAATATGCGTCATGCAGTTGTGATGACATGTTGCTACCCTTCATACTGGACCGAACATTCTATGGTGGCCGCCATCTTGTCTGTCTGTGAATCTAGTCGACAAATTCTCGACTAGCGCGCCAGTCAGGCAAAATGACATAAGTATGAAGTCAGCTCGATCGCCGAACTAAAAAACTGTACAGTTGACTGAGGCTCAGATCCATCACCTAACACCTTTTCTGGAAAATGTCCAGTCTACTTGACGAAAACTGAATCGCCAACAACGCCCTATGTATACACCAACTGCATTGCCAGTTTGACAGCTGTATTTGTCGGTGGGGTCCCCGCTATTGGTTGTTGGAACTCAGCGGTTTGGCGCGGTGATTCCATATTTACGTCCAAAACATTTAGAATTGTAATCCGAATCCACAGATTAAAATTTGTCCTTGCTGTACACATTTGGAACAACGGTAAACAACCAAGATCAGAGGGAATTTCGGAACAGTTAACGATGTATCAAATTTTGAAAGAGGCTATTTGCATCTACACCATGAATCCCATATTTGAATCCGCTGATCCGAGTTTTTCATAGCAGAAAACTTTTGGAACAACGAGACAACACCAAGATCAGCGGTGCATCGTGTCCCGGCTCTCTTGGTTGGAAGCAGCGCTGTGTTGGCTGACAAGTGGTTACGCAATCGTATTTACTCTCGTGGTTGTGGGTATTCCCTCCTAACGGTGGTGTTGATGACGGCTAGCAGATTGCGACGTCCCCGATGTAACGTCGATCCGCGGTGGCTGGGCGCTCCTCAAGTCCTCTTGGCTTCGGGAAGACAGGCCACCGATGGTGCTTCTCGAGGAGGGCGAACAGTTCGTACAGCTTGGCGAGGTGTTGGCGTCCTTGATGACCACTGCATTGCAACGTCCTCGGAGTAGAGCGGCTGAAAGGCGGTGATCTCCGATGCGTGGTCCTGATGGCTCCTGGATGGTGCGTCGACTCGGTGTTCGTGGATCTCAGACGTGTCTTGCAGGAGGATTGTTGCGTCGTCGCTGTTCCTCGGTAAGTCGTTGTCGATCCCTTGAAAGTCCGTGTTCTGCTTCTGACGGTCAGGGTTACGGGCTTATACAAGTCCAGGGAGTAATATATACCACAAGCCATTTTAATGGCTTTTATTTCCCAGGACAGGGTTTGAGCAAAGAATGGATCACGTACAGTATTTGTACACCTTGGTATTTTATTTTTTAGGCGATGCCCTGTAGAGGCTGTTACTGCTGCACTGGGCAGCTGCTCATCTGATTTTAGTTCAGTTGGGCCCTTGTTTTTATATGAAAAAGTACAAAGGCATGGGCGAAGCTTAACGGATTAACAAAGGAATTCGTATTTCTTTGCTGGCGCTCTACCCGGGGCGGAGGCGACATAGATCAACTGGTGGTAACCTGAGGAACGATCATGCGTCGGAGCGCCATTGGTGGCGTGTATGGATATTACAAAGAAGGCCTGCTGAATGGTACCTAACCATTTCGAAATACCCGCTGATATATCGGTAATGTCGGTGGGCGGAAAGTGTACTCTGCATAAATTTAAGATCAGGGATTATCCATATAATACTTTCGCTATAGGGGGAGGTGTCTTTGGTGGCTGTGACAGAAGTGCACGATAAAATGGGGGATGGTCTAATTCCATAATGTGTACGTTCACCAATTTTTCCTGTTATTACCATGCTAATCCAAATATTTGTAAAGTTTGGATAACATTTCCTTTTTACACATGGTACAATGAAACTATAACCATTAGAACATTCTATTTCCTTTACTATTGACTGTTTTGCACAAATTTTACCGGAAAAGGGAGGGGGGTCATTTATATTATACGTAATGTTCGGCCAGGGGGGTGTTGGGAGTTGTTACAATTTTGTTACAAGGAGGGGGGGAGGGATCCGAATTTCAGCAAATTTGGCGAACATATTTTATAGATGATCGCTCAGGGAAATCGGAGCAAAATCCCAACATTTACTAGCCTCCGAATTTGGGATTAGATGTTCGAGAATTAATACGAGAAGACAAGTTTGGAATTTCGTACATAGGTAACCGTTCCGGAATACCAGCTGATCTTGGTGTTTTCTCGTTGTTTGGAATGCTTACTTGTAACAAATGTGTTCGAGCCCACGCCCCCCAAACCGTCATTCGACGGTCGTCACCTCCCAAGGGGAGGAGCCAAGTGGTGATGCAAAATCACACCACTTTAATGGAACGTTCGAATCCACAGCTTCGTCCAATCAGGATGCAGAAGCATAGGATTGGAACGAAGCCAGTGGAATGGAACTCAGATCTACATAGCTCATCGTTGAGTGTGGTCGCTGTGGCAACCAGCACCATTGAAGGGGCTCGAAGGGCAAAGTAGGTCTCAACCAGAGTTGAAGACCAAACTCAATAGTCAAGGGCGTCGGCAGAATTCCAGCAGACGTCGGAGGGTAAAGTTATTCAAGTAATGAAAGTCTTTTAGCGTTTGCACAGTGAGTTGTTGTAATTTGTGTGAGCCGAGATTCCGGAACGCGAGAACGTTCCAGAAAGGATTTCTACAAGGAGCAGCAACGGTTTTGTGAGCAGACTAAATGCGCCGGGGGCTTTGAACCACCTGGCGAGATTAGGTTTGTCACATACTTTAACCCTCCATCGGGCGCGCTCCTGTTTGGAACAAGCAGGGTCGCGCCCTGCCTGAGAGGCCAGGTTATCATTTTCGACTCTCTCCCCCCCATTAATCAATCTAAATTAAAACCATTAATAGCCCTGGAGCTTTGCTGGGATCTAGGGAAGGAGAATATACCAAATTGATGTGGAAAATTTTCTTTTTTAATCACAGTATCAAGTTTACTCTGAAACAAAAGAAATTGTCATTTTTTCACACGATTGTTTTTGAAATTGTGCAAATAAAGCACTAAATAATTGTAAAAGTGGGAAACAAATGTTGTGGATAGTTCTGCCAGGTGTGGCAACATTATACATTGCCAAATTTAAGAGGGTTATCACACATTAGGGGGTTGTAATCAGCACCTGGAAAGCTAGCCATACAGCATTCAAATTCAATACAAACTAATTACTACATACATTCAAAAAAGATCAATTTTCAAGCCAAAAACCATTTCAATTCAAAACTAAAATGACTTGGCCTTCTATAGCAGGCTAAATTCTTAGGAAAAAATGTTTATTGCTAGCTGTATGTGATCAGGCGCGCTCGGCCTGAGAGGCCAGGGCCAATGAATCACTTGTTTTTGAAGTTACAGTAGAACGTCGTTTATCCGCACGTCAATTATCTGCACTCCTAAAACACACCTTTCGCACAGTAAAATTGCGGTTTTGTACAGCATTAACCATGACCTGAACGAGTAGTGACTAAGTTAAACGAAATCGGAATGTTTAAATAATCGAGAAAAAAGGTAGGGTATCTATAGACTCAATAAAGGCGAGTGTTGAAGCCTGAGTCGCATGTTATAAGATCGGGAATAGGACTGTTTATGATATCAAAGCCTGAAAAGAAGAAATTTTGAGCTATGCATCGAAGTTAGATAGCGAAGAAGGGTTTGAAAGAAGTACTGGGTGTACTGCACGTGTTTTTCTGCGTTAAATAAACGCATGTTCAATTATCCGCAAAACCGTTATCCGCTCAACCCTTGGTCACAATTAGTGCGGATAAACGACGTTCTACTGTATAGGCAAACTACCACACAGAATCGATTTGTCTTGAGTAAATTAAACGATTTGGGGAAAAAAATCTTGAAAAAGTTATATTCGAAAATATTACACGATCGGATGCGGTCTGCCTATCAGGCCAGAAGTGGTCCAGACAAGCCTGGTGAAGACTGACGAACTTCTGAAGTGGAGCACCTTATGCACCACGCTGGGTCCGAAAGCTATAAGGATGGGCGACCCATTTCGAACACTGGGGGAGGGGAGGTGTTTGGAAATGTGCTTTGCTGGCCTCACAGGCAGGGCGCGCCCGACGGAGGGTTAAGGGCAAATTTGGATCAGCAGATTCAGAGATCAATTCGAACGTTTATTGGCCTTGGAAGTTGTAGTTATTTAATCAGAATAGATAGAGGAAGCCACTTTCAAAATTCCATACAGAAATAACCGTTCTGAAATATCCGCTGATGTTGGTGTCCAGTCGTTGTCCGGAAAGTGTACTGTTTGGTAAAATTCGGATCAGCGGACTTTTAAGTAAATTCGAACTTTCATGGAATCATAAAAACACATGGTTTATTATTGAAAACAGGTACGGGAAGCCACTTTCAGAAATTCGTTCATAGGTAGACTAATCGTTTCGAAGTGTCCGCTGTTATTTCAATACAAACGATGTTCACCGCATTTACTATCGATTCCAATTTTGATCGTTGTGTTTTGCTGATCAGTCTTTGCGTAATTCGGTTCCGGGAACGAAAACGAACATAAATTGGGATCACCCCTCGAACCGCTGACGCCGTGGCTAGCGCGCGAGGCTAGCATCAGCGGGTCAGCGTTTTATAAGTAGAACCAAGAGTAGAACCAAGAGTAGAAGCCCTCCAATCTGCTGTTGAAGCTGGTCGTCAAGAAACTTCTGCAAAAACGGGAGAAAACCTACAGATGGCGTCGGAATTCGGTGAACTAGAAACTGCGAGTATTCAACACAACGGTCGTTTCCCCGGATGTTTCAGATCGGTAAGTGTTTCTCCATATTTTTGAATTGCGATGAATTTGAAGGCTATCGTCACTTTGTTGCGTGCGAGTTGGTACTTGGCAACTTTGTTGCGTGTAACGTGTGGGTTGCGTACAGGTGACGTCACGCATACTTGCGCACAACGTTGCCCTGTTCAATAACTTTGCGAACACGTGTTTAGTAGTCGGTTTTATCTGCAGTTGTTAAGGTAGCCATACACATACAGTTAATCCTCAAGGATTGGACTGGTATGGTGGCCCAATTGTGCCAAGTCAAATTTGCAATAATGAATGAAATAAATCGAAAAATAAAGTTTACATTTAAATTCTAAACATAAAGCTTTTGTACATTTAAGGTAAACATTTAAATTCAGAACAAAGCATTTCTACATTAAAAGCCCGCCACACATGTACAGGATATATCCTGAAGGTTTGAACTGAACTGTCCCACCTTCGAGATGTTCCTCGACGTGTGTGGTGACGACCTTGAGGGTGAAGGCGGATTGTACAGGCCGCCTGAACCTAATCGAATAACCATTCCGAAAACTAATCAGGCCAGGCCTGTACATTCCGCAAGGTCGTCACCACACACGTCGAGGAACATCTCGAAGGTGGGACAGTTCAGTTCAAGCCTTCAGGATATCCTGTACGTGTGTGGCGCGGGCTTAAGGAAAACATTTAAATTCGAAATTGAAACGTCTTGGTGGGTTTGGGCCGCCATAGCAGTCCAATCCTTGAGGATTAACTGTATGTGTATGGCTACCTTTAATGAAATTACTGTAGGACCCGCTTATAGCGTCTCCCCCTTACAACGTTATTCCGCTTATAACATACAAATCCAATTTAACAGATTTTCAGCATGCCTTTTTAGTGTTAGAAAATCCTGCATATAACGAACCCGCTAATAATGAAATCCCGTTTAAAAAGCAGATATTTCGCTGCAACCCATCCTCATATAACGTTTTTGAAACGTAAATTTATAGCAGATGGGGCAGTAAAAGCTCGCTAATCCGGACGCCCGCTAATCCGGACTGGCAAAATAATTAAAAAACATAACTAAAACATAATTAAAAACACAAATGATTA